>JAPJBO010001466.1:0-43852 GCA_030068145.1 Diplonema papillatum | reverse complement strand
AAATAAAGAAAGAAAGAAAGAAGTGTTTCGCTAGCGTGGCATGTCCCCGAGGACCGTTGTGCGCCTGGGCTGCGTTTGTGCCGTCGGCCTCTCGGCCGGGCCTTTTGCCCCCACGGTGACGGTAACGTCGCTCGGGTTCGCCTGCGCTACGACTTGCCGGTGCAGCCCGAAAACCGGATTTGCTCAATATTTGACCTGTACATGTCGGATATGAGGAAGCAAAAAACTGTGACACGTTTTCGTGGAATGAGTGTTATGTGCCGCGCTGTTTGCGGTCGAGCTTCCCCGTTGTGTGGCGGGTACGGTTGTCGATCGTTGCCGTGGCGTTGGTGATTGCGTTCCGTTGGTCGGGAGCCAGCGACTTGCAGTCCTGCATCCAGTGATGCTCCACCGAGCCGCTCCGGCTGGTACAGAATAGTTGGTTGTTTGGGTGGCCTGGGCGGCGTTTGACCAAGGGCAGCTTTGGTAAAGCACCGACAACTCCCCTTTGGGGCCTTCCAGCCGGGTTCCGTGTGGTGCTTTCCTGTTGCTTCCCTGTTAGCAGCTGTGCGGGCGTGTCGGCCTGCGCTGTTGCGCGAGACGGTTGCCCTTTTTTCCCTCTGGCCTCTGTGCCTGGCGCAGCCGGGGCTGTTTCTTGGGCTATACCACTACTGTGGTATTGCCAACGTTTGCCAATATGAAGGCGGTCACACGTTTCAACTTGTAATTGAAGGGGCGGGGGGGAAAGAGAGTCCGTTGTATGCGAGGCGCGTCCCCGTGCAGTACCGTGCCGCGGTTTACCCTTCTTCTCCCCTTCCTGTCACTCAGCCGGGTTCTGTGTGGTGCCTCCCTGCTGGCGGCTGCGTGGTTGTGACAGTTTGTTCTGCACTCACTGTTGTCCTGATGTGGGGCTGCGGTTTGCCAACGCATACAAAAGAACAAAAAAAAAAAAAGGAGACGAATGCACAGCCAACTCCAACCAACTTGTGCGTGCGCGGAGCGGACGCGGATCTCCAGCGGCGCAGCTTCGAGCATGCGTCGCGCCGTCGGCGTACCGCGTTCCGCGAACACTGCGACCGCCGTTAGCGGGAGAGCACGCGGGTTTGCCTCTACAGTATGGGCACAAGCCCGTACTCGTGTTCTTCGGTCGTGTCCGGGGTATCGTCAGGGCTGGACGCCACAAGGACTTGGAAGGGTGGAAGGGCGCCAGCTCTCTGTAAGTAAAAAAGGGCGAGCTCGGGGTGGACGAATAAGAAGTACCAGAGGGAGTCGATGGGTCCGCCTGGGTCCTTCTTTATCCGCCTTGTTACCTCAAGCCGCAGCGTGGTCCTGAGGGGAGCTGTAACGAAGGCTCGGCAGTGCACGAATAAGTGCAGCAGGGGGCTGGGCGAGCGAGCCCCGCAGATCGGGCACGGAAGGAAGTGCCACCGCCGCTCATCCGAACCGAGGGATACGTACGACGCAGAATAAAGCGTCATGATCAGGCGGTGGTGTCCGGTCCTCAGCTGGCGAATCTCTCGCTCCGCCCGCGCCGTGAGGTGACGGCGTCGAGGTATCGGCCGCCCGTGAACAATACGGGCGAACGGCGAGATGTTCCCGTGCTCGTCTGCACGCTCGAACGCACCCTTGGCACCTAATTCGCTGCTATCCAGTCGTAGGTACCGTCGATAGCGGCAGATTGCATCAGCGACGGTCAGCGGGTAGGGCTCAGGGTGAATCGCGGAAGAGTCTTCCGCAGCCTGACGGTGTGCGAGGGCCGCAGTTTTTGCGAGGTTGTCCGCCACGTCGTTGCCTTCAAGCCCGCAGTGCCCGTAGACGAACTGCAAGGTGGCTAGATAACCCCTTGCTTCCAGATCCGACAGGATCTTCCAGCACTCTATGGCGAGAGGCTCGACTTGGGCATGCGGGCCGGCACTCAACGTTTTGAGAAACGATTGGGAGTCGCTCAGGATGAGGATGTGGAGCGGGCGAGTCGTCGGCGCGAGATGCTGACTGTAGAACACCAGGGCCGAGTACAGGGCTACCTGCTCCGCGCGGTAGCTGTGCGCGTATTTCCCGACCGGGAACGACCGGGTTGTCGTGCGCCGATCCCCGGCGGCGGTGAGCTTCATACCAGCGACGTTGCGCAGGCTGTCGGTGATAGACGGCTCGAACACGAAGTACAGTCCGGCCCCGCCCCATGTCGTCTTATCGTTGTAGCGCTTCAGCCACGGGAGATGACGTTCGTCCCAATTGTCGGCTATCGAGGGCGGCGGCTGGGGCGGCGGTTCACCTTTGAGCACCGAGCCGTCCACCCAGGCTGAGCAGTCCGTCGGGTCAAGCTCATTCAGCCGGGCTACGACGATACGCCTCTTGGCCGCAGGCGAGTCGCCCTTCTTCCCTGGCAGGGTGGCGACTATAGACACCCTAGGGCTGGGCGTCCAGGGGGCAAACGGGTTGAAAACAAATTCCTCGCGCTTGCACCCGTCCGTATCGGCCTTTTCGCACAAGTCAACGTAGTCTCGCCTCATCGTCGAGTGCATGGCGAGCTCCTTTCGCCAGAGCGTGCCGCGGCGCCGCATTCTCTCTCGCAAAGCGGCGATACGGAGCCTTGCTATCGCACGGAGCGGCAAGATCCCGGATTCTTGTTGCGCTGAGAATTCGGAGGTGTTCTTCCTGCATCCGAGGAGGAGAATAAGGGCACGGTTGTGCAGCCGCTCAAGTGTTGCCACCAGGGGAGATGTGGAACGAAGGAGGTACGGGCCGTAGACCGACAGGGCGTACGTGTATGTCGGTAGGACGTACGTCAGGTACAGAGTGCGCAGCGTGCACGTGTTGCAACCGAACGATTTCCCGGAAAGGTGCCGCAGGAAGTTCAACTTCAGAGAGAAGTTGTCGACTACACGCTGCATGTGGTGGTGGAACGTGAGTTCCGAGTCGATGGTCAGGCCAAGAAGTTTGGTCTTGCCTACCCAGCGCAGCCCATCGGCGACGCGTATGGTAACCATGCGGCCGCCTTCCACGACTTCAAGCGAGATGATGATTTTGCCATGGTGCTGGTGCCAGGGCGAGTCCTTCTCCGGCTCCAGGAACTTCCAGGCCGATCTCGACTTCAGCGTCGCGGCGTAATCGGCGGGCACCGTGACGTCGACGGCTGTGGCGTTGAATCTCGTCCTCAGAGGTACAGGTTCGGGGGCACCAGGATCCCGAAACAAGACTGCTTCCGTCTTCAGCTTTGACAGGTGCATTTTGGCTTCGATCGTCCAGTCCTCGACCACGTCCACAACCATTTGGGTGTACTTCTCAAGTGGGGCGCGGCTTGGGGAAGAGACTACGACGCCGTCATCGTCGGCGAAGAGTGAGAACGTGATCCAGGAACCCCCTTGGGTCTCTTCAACAATTCGCTTGTTGAGAGCTTCCAGTGAGGTGCCGAGGCCGTCGATGTGATACAAGAAGAGTATCGGCCCGAGGACGGTACCCTGGGGCACGCCGTGCTTCAGGTGGAACTTGCTTCCGGTGGCCCCATCGACCTTGAAAGCCGCCCTTCTGTTCCTCAAGAAGGACTCAAGCCACACGAGAAACTTAGGGGGGACTCCCTTACTCTGCATAGCGTCGAGCAGGAGGGCGTGGTCGACGGTGTCAAAGGCGTTGGCCAGGTCGAACGAGAGGAGGCAGACGCGTCGCCGGGTAGGTACCGCGCAGTCGATCGTGGTCATGACGGAGTAAAGCTGCTCCTCAGTACCTCGCTGCTTACGGAAGCCGCCCTGCCGAGTGCAGAAAGGTAGGACCTGGGTGACTTCCTCGTTCTCCGTCAGGAAAACCAGCCGGTTCTTGACGATCACTTCCATCAGCTTGGAGGTAACGCTCGTCAGAGAGATAGGGCGGTAACCCTCAGGGAGGGAGTGGTCTCTGCCTGGCTTCGCGACAGGTATGACGTGGGCATCACGCCAGGTGTCCGGGACAAACCCTTCACCCCAAGAGATGTTCAGGAGCTCGAGGATCAGCTGCTTGGCGCCTCCATCCAGCCTGGACAGGAACTCGGTGCAGATGCCGTCGGGGTCCAGGGATGTCTTCGGGTCGAGATCCTTGAGAGCACGATCAAGCTCGTCCTCGGTTATACGCCCACAGCCAACGTCGTCATCGGACGGGCGATTTTTCGGAGCCCATCGGCGGGGGGGATCAGTGTTTGCGCCCCCACAGACGGACTCGAGATGCCGTCCGAGGATTTCGGCTTTGACTTCGGCTTCGACGCAGAAACCTTCGCCGTTCCGCAGCGGAGGGATAGAAAGGTGGTTGCGCCTACCGTCCAGCATGCGGACCTGGCGGAAAAGGAGGGCAATGCCAGTGCACCTGTTAATGCGGCCCGCTATCCTGTCCCAGTAGCAGGTTTTGGCCTGCGTGGCGGCCTCCTTGAACTCGCATATCTTCTCGAGGTGTGCACAGATCTTGTCCGAGGAGTCGGGCTCCGCCTGCAGCTCCGCGAAAGCGGCGGCTTTTTCACGTTCGAGGGTGGTGAGCTCAGGGGTCCACCACGCCTTGTACGCACGGCCCTGGGTGTACTTCGGGACAAAATCATGGATGGCACGGCGGAAGCAGGAGGCAATGCGTTTGGCGAACTGGGTGTTGGTGGCCGGTCTTTTGGCGAGAAGGGTCGCGCTCTCCTCATCCAACCGAAGCATCATCTCTTCCCAGTCTGCCCGTTTCCAGGAGAACCATGTAAGCCTGGGGGGCCGAGGCTGCCTGTACCCCCTCGGAACCTCGAAGGCGACAGGGTAGTGGTCGGACTCCCAGGAGTCCAGTCTCCTCCAGTTGCGTATGAAGCCGGGGATGCGGGAGGAGATGGCTACATCCGGGGATGAGTTTCTGATACCCGGCCTCGGCGGCATGGTGTGGACTGCGGGGTTGTTGCTAACCACTGCCGACACCTCGACGAGCCAGTCCTTCAGGTTCCGTCCGCATGCGTTAATAGCCCCGTGGGACCAGTCCGGGTGGTGGGCGTTTAGGTCACCGGCGATGACGACGGTGTCGTCCATCGGAAAGGGCTCCATGTCGAGGTTTGTGTGGGAGGATTTCGACGGTGGGTGGTATACGTTGTAGACCTGCAGTGCTGGGAGACCGATGCGGGTGATCTCGATTGCCACGCATTCCGTCGTAGAATTACATAATCCCGCGGGGACAGGGATCTCTTTTACGTGCAGGTTGGACCTCACAAGTTTTTTTTTCTTTTTTTTTTTTTTTTTTTCGGGACTGACTTCCCAGCAGCATGACGATTTAACGAGACGTGGCTGGAAAGCCAGCGGTCAGTTGGGAGACTGGGGCAAGCGAAGTATCGAATACACCAGAAGCTGACCTGGACATGGGGGCAATTCCCCTGAGAACGTTAGCAAAAACAGTGCGGAAGTCAATGGAGTTTCTAGTTTCACACTATCGTTGAAGATGGCGGTGGGTCATTTACATGAGTTGTTGGTTTTTACAACTGGTCAGGTTGCTTCAATTTTAACTGGAGAATGGGGAACACAGGTAAGTCCCGCGACATCTGTAGGAAGAGTAGGAGTCCTATACAATTCTTAGCTGTGAACACATGGGGCAGGAGCGTGGGGTAGGGGAATCTAAGGCAGTCACGTCTGAAGTTGTCTCGGGTGGGCGTTTTGGTTCTTGAGTAGCACACACCCCCCTCCTCCTGGTAGACTGACTGTGTTGTCCTGCTCTGGGTTTGATGTCCGATTCCCACAGTGAAACTGAGAACAGTGGAGAACAATGTGTTCAAGCATGGGTTTACTCGTGTTTTGGTGACAATGCCAACATAGACCTTGGAGAAGGTCATAGCATCTATCGTCGTTCCGAAGGAAGTGCTTGTTCAAGGGTGTATGGCCAGTGCGCAAAGCAAAAAGTTGTAGTTCAGCTTGCCTGGACAGTACCGTTGGCAGTTTTGTGGGCAGGAGTCCTCGTGTTGCTGCAAAGTGCAAATTTCTAGGACGAGCGCTAAGCCAGTTGCTGGATAGCATTTCGGAGATTCGCGCTTTGGCAGACTGCAGGTCAAGGCGCGTGGAGGTGTCACTCGTTTTGGAGCGAGCTCTACTAGCAATTGCATCTGCTTGTTCATTTCCCCAAATACCACAGTGAGCAGGCACATGCTTCAGGGTGATGTTTTCTGCTACGGTATCACGTAAGATCAGGTGGATGGAACTTGCAATCACATCGTTTTGTCTTAAGCCTTTTTCGAGAGTTCTTAGTACCGATTGGCAGTCTGAAAGAAGGAGTGCCCTCGATCCAAGCATAATGGGCAAAAAGTATTGAATCGCATGAACACCAATGAAGACTGCAATTAGCTCAGCACGGAATATCGTCGCAAATCGGCCACCACTCGTCATCAGGTGCAAGGAGCTGGTGGATACGCGTTTCACATATATCCGTAGTCCCATCAGGCGTCGCGGAAAGTTGCGCAGGACTTCGTCAGTGATTGCATTGCGCGTGACGATGAGGCAGCCAGAGCCAGTGTTCGGTTCACGTGGCGCTTTCGACGCGTCTGTGTAGACTGTGACGTCTCGATCAGGCAGCGACTCAAGGGAGAGCTCGAACGACTTCCGTTTTTGGGCAGCACTGGATGATTTCGAAACACCTGGACACGTAGTGATGATGTGGATTGAGTCTGGGACATCAATGGAAGGACACGAGGTCTGAGGTAAGCAATACTGGGGACGGACATCCAGTAGACCCGTCGGTACTAGTTCCTCTCGAGCTGCATGGGACCATGTTGTCGGAGATGGGAGATGTTGGAGACAAATGGCATGGCCACGTGTACGCGGAAGGCGTCGTATTCGTTCATACAACGTGCACAAAAGTTTCGAGCGGTAAATCTCCAGTGGGACAACGTCAGCTTCGAGGCAGAGAGAGTGCGTTGTTGTTGAGGTTGGGAGCCCTGTGATGATGCGAAGGGCACGGTGGTGATCCATTTTCATCAAGTGAAAATCATGATTCAGCAAGCACGGACCATACACGCCAATACCATACAGGAAGACGGGGAGAACGTACGCAAGGTAGAGGGATCTAAGCGACCTCGATTGTGCTGAGGTAATAGCGTTCGCGATCTAGGGGTACACCTGGCTGAGTCGGTAGGACGAGGGACCAAATTACCTCTATGAGGTGAACAACGACGGTTCGAATCCCACCAGAGAGACTTTCCAGGCGTTCGGGGATAAGCTCCCGGAAGCAAGCCCTAGCTTCGATTCCTTGGAGGTAGGACCAAACAAACAACGGAGTAAACAGCGGGTACAATGAACCCCTGTACTACCTGCAGGATTAGGCCGTCTAGCCTCGCCTAGGCTGCAGTAAAAGTTCCGCCAGACAGAACAGAACAGATCCCGCACGCTGCGCACCCTTTACCTTACGTATGTGCTACCGACGTTCACGTACGCCCTCGGGGTATACGGCCCCTTCCTTCTAACGTACGACTCGCTTGCGGAACCACAAGTGACGATGCTCGAACGACTTCACCGTCGGGCTCTCATCTGCGTGCTGGGGTGCAGGAAGAACCTCAACGACTTCACTGCCCAGCAAGAAGCCGGGGTACTTCCGATCCGCGCGATCATCCAAGCGCGCATAGCCGCCCTCAGGGAGAGGATGCGACACCGACCGCAGCTCTGGAACCACGAGCTGGGCCTCAAGACGACGCTCAGCGACGCGTACGATAGCATCGACAACCTATCGGGAACGCACCTATGTGGACGGGAGACCTTTCTCTTCAACCCCTTTGCCCCTTGGCAGCCTTGCCCTGACGTGGTCATAAACGCCTCGCTCCCGGGTAAGCGGGACGCCAGCAAGGCAGAAAAGTTGAGCCGGGTCCTCAGGCAGCTGAGTAAACTGCCACCGGCGGACTGCTGCGTCTGGACTGACGGCTCTGTGGTGAGCAGCGACCCCCCGCCGGCCACGGTATGCGACCCGTATCGCTCCGAGGACTTGCGGCCGTGGATCAGGCGGTTCGTCGACAGGCCCACCTGGGGTGGTGCAGGCATCTTCTGCGAAATCGGCCCGACCGTGACATTCGAGGAGGTGGACGACCAACCGCTCGTGGCCCGATGCTTGCAAACCGGCCGGAAGACAATCCAGAAGTCGGTAAAAGCGGGCCGATACGTCTGCAGCTTCCGGACCGAGCAGGTTGCGATCTGTACTTCCCTCCACCTCCTCCAGCAACACCTACCTGCAACCTCTCAACCGCGCCACATCGTCGTTCTAAGCGACTCTCAGTCGCTCCTCAAAGTCCTCAGTCTGGGGTCGTATAAGCAGAAGGATCCAACCAACATTAGGATCTGGCTGCTGCTATGCGAGCTCAGAGCGAGGGGGTACGCGATAACGCTGCAATTCGTGTACGCTCACTGTGGGCTCGCGGGCAACGACATGGCGGACTCCTTGGCCAAGGCGGCGGCAGCTGAGCTCCAAGAATCTACTGCTCGCGCAGCCGCGACACATGCCACACCTCCACCTGCCATTCAAATTAGCGCCGCGGACGTCAAGTATCGACACAAGGCATACCTGAACCTAGACAGGGAACGACAGGCCAGGGAAGCCTACTACCGGGCGGATAAGGACGGCAACACGACTCCGTTCGTTAGGCTGGTCAACGGCCGGACGATAAAGCGGCGCCGGCACTTGACGCCTCGGGCCGAACGGGAGATTCGCCAGCTGCGCACCGGGCATCACCCACTCATCCGGACGATGTACACCCCGGACATGCGCGCGCTCAGCACAGCCGAGCGCGCCCGAACCTTCCGCCCGTGCCCGATCTGCGGGTCGCTCACGACCAGCCCTGTGCTCCACCTGTTCAAGGCGTGCGCAGACGACGCGACCGCGCCCTTCAGGCTCGCGATGCGCAACCAGGTGGAACACCGCAACAAGGGCGGGTTCCCGAACGCGGCCGACGAACTGTGGTGCACCTTGTTCGAGTACCCCGAACTCGCGCTTGCATACCTGCAGCGTGCGGGAGTACTCCCGCACTACACCATCCTCGCATCCTCAGCGTCCGAGCCCGAGCTCCAGTCGACTCAAAGCGTGCTGGACGCCGCCTCAGACATCTCGTCACAGGCGGAAGACATGTCGGACGAGCAGACAGTTGAATCGCAGCAACCGGAAGGCGATCTGGTTATGGTGGCCGAAGCGGACGACTGGCGGCTCTAGAAGCTTCTACTCTGGCTGACTTTTACTCCTTTCCCTCCTTCCCAACACCCCTCCCACCTCTACCAAGGCCCCGCACAGCCCCGTGATAGAGTCACGGAGTGAGCCGCTTATCGAAGTAACAACCCCACACCGACGGACGAGAACCCGGAACGCCAGACCGGTGACCGGCAACCACAAACACAGCCGCCAGCCAGGGCGACAACAGAGAACCGGTTGTTACTTCGAGCTGAAGGAATGCCCACTCCTCACCAAACGACTAACAACTGTGTCGGAAACAAGGCCGGGGAGGCTGGTGAGAACCACTGTCACCAAACAACCAAACAGTTTTCTTTTGCCGCGGCGGCACCACGGATTCGTCACCCGGCCGTACAGGCCCCGATGGGGAGAAGCCGCGCAGGTGCTGGCGGCAACCTAGAAAAGCCCACCCGCAGCGACGCGAACGTAGTGGGAGGAAAGGCACCCCGAGCAATCGGAAGGAGCCACCCACAAGCACCCACAGACACGCAACCACCTACATAAGTACGCCGAAGTTCAAGAACTTGAAGACATGCAATGATGGAACCTCCGCTCAACTGAACCTAGTGGGCGCAGGGAAGCCACCGAGCGAAAAACGTACAATCAAGCAATCACTCTTTTCTTTCTGCTTTCACCCAAACCGGCAAACAAGCGGCCCAGTACAGCCGGCCTAACCTCGAAGCCGGCTCACAGAGCGGCTGTTCTTTTCTTAGAATCGCGGTCCGTTGGGCCGGTGGAAAGGAAGGTGCCTGATGGAAAAAAAAAAAAAAATCATCGTTGAGAAGATGCCGCCGTCCCCGGGGGGGGATCGGCCCCCCCGGACGCCACCGGGTGGTCAGGGGCAGGCGGCCCCTGCCGCCGGTAGGAGTGCGGACGCCGCCGCGTCCGCTGGCCCGGTTCCGCTGCCCCGCTCTTTTGCGGAGGCGCTAAGGCGGAGCTCTCCCGCTGCCGCCGCTGTCGACGCCGCCGCCGCTGACGACGCCGCCGCCGCCGCCGCCGCCGCCGATGACGCCGCAGCCGTCCCCCGGGCCCGGGTGCACCCGGCGCAATCCGCGCGGGAAGGTGAAGTCTGCAGAGACTTCAACTTCCGACGCGCGGGCTGCCGTCGGGTGCAGTGCCGATTCGTGCACCGGCTTCTCCCGGTCTGCCCGGCCTTCCAGCGGGGCAGATGCAGGGACGTCAGGTGCCCGAATCGGCACCCGCGCCCGGGGCAGGTACGCTTTCCTGTCCCCCCCCATTACCCCAATCTCTCTTTCCACCCCAAACAAACACAACAGACAGCACGGTCGACGGCTGCGCCCGCTCGGCGCAGCCAAGGCGTACAGGCCGCGGGGCCGTACGCGGACGACGACCTGCCGGAGGGCCCGCTGCTCCCGCAGGTGCTGGCCGCCCGGCGGGAGGTCCGTCGGGCGCAGGAACGCGCGGAGGAGCTTGAAGCTCAACTCCTCCGCGAGTTCAATAGCTGGGCCCCCACCCCGGTGGAGGCTCTTTGCCTCGTGTGCGGTCGGCTCAGCACCACCGCCGGGGAGGAGGCCCAGCACCGGGCCCGGCATCGCAAGGATGCTGTGACCCAAGGCCGCGACTCGCTCGTCGTGGCCCACGTGGCGGTGGGAGACGAGGGCCTCCGCCACGTGCGCGAGCTCTGCCTGCAGTGGCAGGCTGAGAGGCCCCAGGCCCGGCCGGCTCAGGGCGGCCCCCATCAGGGTTTCCCGTTCGCGGCGCCGGGCCCTTTCGGGGCCCCGATCCAGCCAGCCCTGCAGGCGGGCCTCGCCGCCCCTCACCCTGCTCCGGAGGGGGCAGAACAGGGTGATGGGGCCGCGGTCGAGCGCGATAGGTCCATGGACTCCGCGTGCGACCGCGTCCTGTTCGGCAGCGCGTCGAACAGGTCGGCGTCGTCCCCTGCTCCCCGGGACGGCAGCCTGCCTCCGCCCGCGTCCCGGCCCAGGGCTCTGTCGTTGCCCGGAGACGCGGGGGAAGAGGCGGTCCCTGCTGGGCCAGGTGGGGCAGACCAGGCCGTCCCCGCCGCCCCGTGCGGCGAGGGCGACCCGGTAGGTCCTGCCGCGCCCCACAGGGAGGCCGCTCCGGACGCAGCCGCCGCAGCCCACGACGTGGCAGGCCAGGCCGGTCCCCTCGACGCTATCAGGGGGGCCGACCAGGTCGAACCCGCCGGAGCGCCGGCGGAGCGGGCTGACGACAGGGCAGCCGACGCCCAGATCGGGGAGCGCAGGCTCCGGCGGGAGCGTCGGCGGTTCCGTCACGCCGCGGACCCGGTTGCGCCCGGCGAGGTCGCTGAGCCCTTTCCGAACTCCGACGAGTCGGACTCCGACAGTGAATCGGGGCCGGACCCGTCGGGTGACGGGGGGGGCCGCGACGGACACGGCGACGGGGACGACGAGAGCGGCCCGGACTCCGGCAACGGGGGGCCCGGGGGCAGCCGTCCGCAGGCGGGCCAGCCGGCGAGCGAAGCGCCGGACGCGAGCGCCGAACCGGGGCTACCGGAGGCACCCTCGGAGGCCGGCCTCGGGAACGGGTCGGCCGCGAACGACAGGTCCGGCCGGGCCGCGACCCCAGCGGAAGCCAGCCCCGGAGAGGGGGGCTTCTTGCCGCCGGTCGCGGAGGCCGGGCCTGCCCGGAACGGCCCGTCCCCGGGGGCCGAGCCCGGTGCTTCGGGGGCTGGCTTGGCCCCCGGCGACAAACGCCCGGCGTCGCGCTCACCGGTCGACACGCCGGCGGCCAGGCGCCGCAAGCAGCCCCACAGCGCCGATGACCCCCTCGCCGGGTGGGAAACGCCCCCTTCCGGCCTAACGTGGGGCATACCGCCGGAAGCGTCGTCCCCGACAGGGGGCAGTGCTTGGGAGGGGGCGCAGCTCCCGTGCCCCAGTCCCCCCGCGCCGGGACCGGGAGGACCGTTGGGGACGGCGACCCCCGCCGCTTGGACGGCCGGCGACGCTCACACCCCGGCGGGGGCAGCCGGCTCGCCGGACCCGCGCCCACCCGTCAGCCAAGCTTGCCAGGACTTGCTGAACGCGGTTTGCGGAACACCGGGGACCCCTGCTAAGCGCCCGGCGTCTCGGTCGCCAGTGGGGACTCCGGCCTCCGTCAGGCGGAAGCCGCTCGCCGGGATGGGGCGAGGCCGGGGCTTGGGTATAGCGGCGGCGGCCCGGGCCTTGGCCGCTCGGCTGGCGGTTGGGCGGCGCAGCCCTCCAGGACCGGCCCCAGCATCGGCCGGCCGGGGGAGAGGCACGGCGGCGAGGCGAAGTCCCCCGGCTTCGTCCTCCGCGTCCCTGACGCCTGTCCTCTTCCCGGACAGCGTCCGGGCCGCTCACGCCCCGGTGCCCCCGCACACGCACGTCTCCCTGGGGAGGGGGGGGGACGACCCCTGCGATGACGGGGACGTCCAGCGCCACCCGGGGCCGCTGCCGGGGGGCCCCTCGGGGGGCTGCAGCTCCGCGACCGTCTGTGTCCTTTCGCGTGGGCGGGGTGGAGATGATCTCTGCGTGGATGGGGACATCCACCCCAACCCAGGACCGGCGGTCAGCGACGCCCAGGACCCGGCCCCCACGGTCGCCGAACCGGCGCCGGCCAGCACGGGGCCGGGCGCGGCCGGTCGGCAGAGCGCAGCGGGGTCGCAGAGGGCACCGGCGCCGGTGTGCATCTGCCGCACGACCGGGGAACGGAGGGGGAGACACCGAATGTGGTGCCCCTGCTCCAGGGCCTACCGGGAGGCCGTGGCCGGTGGGAGGGAGCCAGCGGCAGTCCCGCCTCGGACTCCCGTGGAGCCATCCGGGGGCGCTCCCAGTGCCGCAGGCCGGGACGGACAACAAGGGGGCGCAATCCCCTTCTCGTTCGAGGAGGTCGCGACTGCCGGCATTCGCACCCTGGAGCGGGTGCCGGCGGCCGCGAAGCCGCAGGTCTCAGCTCTCTTCGAGACCGTGCTCAGGGCAGCCACCGATGATGCCGGGTGGCTGCGGGCTTACGCCTTCGCCCCCCTCGTCCTCTCGGCTACCCACCGGGGGGGGCGGAAAGCGGTGACAGAGGCCCTCCGTCGCCGCGTCCGCCTCTGGAGGGCGGGGCAGCTGGAGACCCTGTGGGCTGAGGCCCGGGCCGTCTCAGCCGGGAAGGGCGATCGCCGCGCGCGCCGGCGAGCCTACCCGGTCGCAGACGACGCCGATAACAGGCTCGAGCTGCAAACGGACGTCGAGTCCGTGGACGACCTGGACGGGGCCACCGTGCGGCAGGTCCTCCGGCGGGCCCGCGACCGATGCTACTCGCGGGCCGTCTCTGCGCTTTCCGCGGCGCAGACTGCGCCGGCGGACGACGCCACGCTGGCGGCCCTGAGGGAGCTGCACCCCCCTGCCCCCGAGTTGCCTGACGACCGCAGCTTGCGGCCCGTGGCCGTAGCGAGGCCCTCCCCGGGCGTTATCCGCCGCGTGCTGAAGAAGATGCCGAAGGGCACCGCCGCTGGGCCGTCCGGCCTCTCTGCGCAGCACCTGCTCGACCTGTGGGACGTCTCCGGGTCGTTCAAAGAGGCAGTGGCGGACGCCGTCTGGGCCCTCTCTTCCGGCAGAGTGGCTTCAGCCGCCCGACCGTACCTCTTCGGGGCGAGGCTAGTTCCGCTGGTCAAGAAGTCCGGCGGGATCAGGCCCATTGCGTGTGGAGAGATCCTGCGACGGGTGGCCGGCAAGGTCCTCGCTTCCGACCGGGCGATCAAGGACCTGGGAGCGAACGTCCTTCTGCGGAGTGGGCAAGTCGGAGTCAGCGTTAAGGCGGGGGCCGACGCTGGCGTGCACGCCATCCGCAGGGTTGCGGCCCTGTACCGCGACAGGGACGTGGTCGACAGGGGCATCCTGCAGATCGACTTCGCGAACGCCTTCAACACGCTGCGGCGGGAAGCGATCATCTGCAGTGTCAACCGACACGCCCCCCAGCTGTTGGGGTACGCACTAGCGGCGTACGAGAAACACTCCGCGCTTGTGGTGGGCGACCGGGGTATCTCCTCCCAGTGCGGAGTCCAACAAGGGGACCCCTTGGGACCGCTGCTCTTCAGCCTCGTCATGCACGATGTCGTCGTGCCGCCGAACCCCGGAGAGCAGCCACCCGTCCCGGCGGCCCCGGCTTCGTCGCAGGCGCCCGTCGAGTCCGCCCCCGCGTCGCTCGGCCAGCCGGAGCCTCTCGATGCCGCCGGGGGGCGGCCCACCCCTCCAGAACCGGCTCAGGCCCCAGGTTCGGGGGACCCAGCGGTGCCACCGCCGCCGCCGGTGGGGTCCCCGGCGGCCCCGAGGGCCACGGATGGCGCGCTGAGCCAGGCGGGGCTTGACCTCCTGACGTTCTTCCTGGACGACGGGGCGGCTGGGGGTGAGCTCGACACCCTCGGTCACTGGCTGCAGGGCTTCGAGGACAGAGCGGCCGCGGTCGGGCTCAGTCTGAACCGGGGGAAGTGCAGGCTGTCCGTTGCCCCCGGCGCCACAATCCCCGAGGCCCTGCAAGGCATCGAGACTTTTCCGCTGGACGATATCCAGCACCTCGGCGTCCCCTGCGGTTCCCCCGAGACGATGCGCGCCTTCGTGGAGGAAGCGGCCAAGAGCGCCGAGCGGAAGATGCGGATGATAGCCTCCCTCCCCGACGCACATGTGGCTCTGACTCTGCTGAAGTTCTGCGCCGGCTTCGTCAGCGTCGTCCACCTCATGCGCGCTGTGGGGGCTGTCTTCGACTTCGCGTGCATCGATCAGGCCACGCAGTCTTGCCTGGCGACGATCACGGGCATCGAGACGGACGCTTCCGCCTGGGCTCTGGCTTCCCTTCCCGTCAGGCTCGGTGGCCTGGGCCTGCACTCCTGCGCCGACACAGCGGCGATCGCGCACATCGCGGCTACCTTTGACGGCGAGGCTTGCCTCCCGTCCCTGGTGACCCCCTACGTGCTGCCGCACGCCATGCTTCTGGACGAGGACGACACTTTCCTAGCGTCCCTCGAAGACCCGCGCCTTGCACCCTTCGAATCCGTTTTGGAGAAGATCCAGAACGTTCTGCAGGCACGGGATAACTACGGGGGACGTGGACAGAAAGTGTGGTCCGCGACAGTTCATGACGAGCGACGCAAGGCCCTCCTTATCTCGATGACTGAGGAGCTGGGCAGGTCAGGCCGGCTTCAAGGGTCGGCGCTGGCTCTGAAGCAGGTCCAAGTCCGGGCGCGGATCCAAAGCTGCTCCGCCCAACATGCGTCCGCTTGGCTTTATGGCAACGCGGAGGCGGACCCCAGGCTGTGGCTTTCTCCCGCGGAGCTCGCAGTGGCCATCCGGCTTCGGCTGGGGCTGCCCATCGCCCCCATGCCGAGCATCTGTCGCCTCTGCGGGACAGGCTCGGCAGACGTCGACGGAGTGCATGCGCGAAGTTGCTTCTCCGGCGGGCGCCGGACGAGAATGCACAACGCACTCCGCGATGTCATCGCTGACTTCGCCCGCCGTGGCTTGCTGGCCCCGGCGGTCGAGCGCCCCGTGTTTTCGAACACGGAGCGGAAGCGCCCGGACATCAGCTATGTCCGGGACGGCACCACCGTTGTGCTGGACGTCGCCGTCACCTTCCCCCTGCAGCCTTCGAACCCCCAGTACGCTAAGCGGGCGGCGGAGAAGCCAGGGGGGGCGGCGACAGCCTACGCAACAGCTGTTAAAGAAGGTAAGTACCGCGGCATAATAGACAACGAGCCAAACCCTCGGGAATGGCTCGCTGTCCCGCTAGTCGTGGACACCTTCGGAGCGTGGTGTCCTGGAGCACTCACGGAGTTGCGGCAAATAGCTCGCAAAAGCGCCCTCCGTGAAGACCGGACCGCTTCGGCCGCCTGCCAGGACTTCTTCCACCAATTGAGCTTTCAAGTAGCCCAGGGGGTGGCAAGAATAGTCATTTCATCTGGCGGGGCGCGACCGGACGAAGCGGTCCACCCTGTTGCAGGGGGTAGTGTCACTGCATCGCGGGTTTTTTTACCTGGTCGGACCTGCTCGCTAGCAGGCCAGCCCAGGTCGCAGTGAGACTGGCGTTCACTGTGTGCTGAAGAAGCATTTTTTTGGGCTCCCGCTCCGGAAGCAACCGGATACCGGCAGCCCCGCTGTACTAACATGTCGAGTACAGTGTCCCGCGCTCCAAAAAAAAAGATCTTTTTTTTTTTTTTCTTGATTGATGGGGGGCACCTAGCTGAGTGGTCAGGTCGTCGGTGCTGAAAGTGGCCCCTGGCTGGAGGCACCGGTTCGATCCCCACTCCGGAAGAAAAACAACACGGTACCAAAGCTAGGCGTCTGGGGATGGACTCCCGGAAGCAACTCCTAGTCCAACAAGCTCAGAGAACACCGCCCTGTAAAGCGGATGCCGGTGGGAAGGAGGGGACCTACAACAGGCGAGCACAAAAAAAAAAAAAAAAATTGATCTTCTGTGGCCGCTGACCATCGAACTCTCATGTTCGACATCCCACGCGGATACAGGCACAGAAAGGAAACACCAAGAGCCGGAATCGCCTGGGGTCGAGCAGACTGGAAGAAGTTCACAGAACATCTCGAAAACACGTGTGCCGCATCCCCGGAGGACGAAACAACCGACCCCCACGAGCTAGCGGCCACGTTAACAGGCCACATCCGAGACGCGATCCGCGAGCACATCCCCAAGTCAACTGGGAAGCTGCCCCCGAGGCCGTGGTGGGACAAGACATTGACACCTCTGTCTCGGAGCAAAGACGCCGCATTCCGGTCGTTCCAGCAGCAGAAAACGGAGCACGCAAAGACCGCGTACGAAGAAGCGAGGGCGAGATTCGCGGAAGCGGCGCTACACGCCAAGACGATCTACTGGGGCGGAATCGTCGACAAAGTGAACCGCGGAACAGACCTAGGGCTACTGTTCCGGACGGTCCGCGAAATCGACGGGAAGAAGACGAGTAGCACACTCCCTCCCCTCCGGTCAGGAGAGCGGACCACCACCGACCCGGCCGAGAAGGCAACCCTCCTCGCCAAATATTACGCCAACGTCTGCAAGAAGAAGACGGAACCAACACCGACAACAAAGCCGGCGACACCGTCCGATGAACGCCAGGAAACCACAAATAAAACCCAGCATAACACCGAAGTCTGCAAGAAGAAGACGGGTTCAACACCGACGACGGAGCCTGCGACACCATCCGGAAAACGCCAGGAAACCGCGAACAACGAAGCCGAAGGCCCGATCACTCTAGCCGAAATAGAGAGAGCAGTCGAGAAGCTCAAAGCGAAGGCATCAACCGACCCGGAAGGCCTCTGCCCCCAAGTTTACAAAGCGATGGAGAAGGGCACCCTCCAGGCACTACTGAAGGTAATCAACGCGTCGTGGGACAACGCGACGATCCCAAAGCCGTGGAAAGAGGCTCATGCCATACCCCTTCCGAAGCCGGGAAAAGACAAGTCCGAACCAGCAGGATACCGCCCAATCTCGCTGACGAGCGTCGCGGCAAAGATCATGGAAACGGTGATCAGGGAAAGGCTCGATTTCATCATCGAAGGAGACAGCTACCCTCACGTCCGACCATTCACGGAGTGCCAAGGTGGCTTCCGGAAAGGAAGGGGGACAGAAGAACAGCTGTTCAAGACCGTGACGACCGTTGACCGCAGCCTCCGGGACGAATGCCACACTTGCCTACTCGTGTTCGACCTCGCAAAGGCATTCGACACGGTAGATCACGACAGACTCATCGCGATCATGAAGCGTCGCGGCATTCCGCCGAAGATAGTGAGGTGGGTCGAGGCCTTCTTGCAGGACAGGAAGGCAAAGTTCCGGGTAGAGGGAAAATACGGCGAAGAGGTGACACTCGAAAGTGGAGTCCCCCAGGGAACTGTGCTCGGACCAGTGTTATTCCTCTTGTACATCGACGACCTCGGCGAAAAGCTGTCCACGATGCCGAAACCAACACGCACCAATCCAAATAGCGTGACCCCATCTCTATTCGCCGACGACGTGGGGGTAGTAGTGGCTGGTCGCTCGGCGGCAGGGTTCAAAGAAACAGTCCAACGAGTGGTAAACGCACTCTCAACCTGGGCCTCCGAGGCGAAGATGGACCTGGCGTACAAGAAGACGGAGGCTGTTCAATTCCGCCCGATCGACAAGTCTGGCAACCGACCCGCGAACATGCGAAGGAGGGTCCACCCACCTCTGATCACCTTCCCGAACTCGCACCAAAAAGTCACTGAGGCACCAACCGAATTCGGCAGGAAGGCACACGAGCAAGATGGGGCGCTCCGCTACATCGATCCATCCAGCCCACACAACAAGAAGAGGATAGTGTCAATCGGCGGAGTGCCAACGACAACGCAACCGCAATGGAGACGAAATATCCATCGAATCGGGGAGACGGCCCAAAACCCCATAGAGTTCACGGTGGTGTCAGACCTTCAGTGGAAGGACAAGGTAACACTCCTGGGGCTGACGATCGACGACAGACTGAACTTCACAGCTCACATAGATCGCATACTGCAGAGCGCTGGGCGGAGGGTAAATCTGGTACAGCTGGTATCCGGGACGAAGTGGGGCCACAAGACCGAAGTGCTCAGAGCCCTCTACATGGCATACGCCCTGCCGGTCTTAACCTACGGCATGGCAGTCTACATCCGTTATGCATCGAAGAAGGACGTGGACAGGATAGAGTGCCTGCATCGAACCGCACTCTGCGCCGTGGTTGGCTGCAAGAAGACGACGTTGACGGAAGCTGTCCTCACCGAGGCACGAATGCTGCCAATCAGGTCGATAACCGACCTCAGGACAGGCGCGCTGGCGGAAAAGATGGCCACGAAGACCATGTGGAAGGACGTGCTGCATCCGCGACGAACCAACGACACCCTCCCGCAGTCCTTCCTCATCCTCAAGAAGACGGCGCGAACATCGAAGCCACGGCGGGAGAAGCACGCACCAAATCCCTTCCCACCTTGGAAGCCGCCACCAGAGCTCCACATCTGCGCTTCACTTCCAAAGAAGTCGAAAAGCGCCGAGGAAAACCGGAGAAAGGCAGAGGCAGTCCTCGACGGATTGCCATCCCCGACATACATCGTCTGGACGGACGGATCGGTTGCGGCGCTGAAGAGAAGACACGCACAGTACCAGCTGCTCCACGGTACAACCGTAACAACCGACGAGGTCACGAGGTGGGGTGGCGCAGGTCTCGTGGTGTACTACCGCCGAGAAGAAAGCTGGAGAGACGCGACGCCGATGAAAGGGACCCGCCTAAGCCGTCAGGCCGGTAAGTGGGCAACCAGCTACCGCGCGGAGCAAGTGGCGATGAAAATTGCGCTGGAATCGCTGGAGCTGAAACTGGGAAAGAGGGAGGTACTCGAAGGAGAGCCTACCAGCAGACACATCTGGGTGCTCAGCGACTCCAGCTCCCTTCTGAACGTGCTGTCCCAAGGTCCGCACAAACAGCAAGAACGGGACAACGTCCGAATCTGGCAGGCGCTCGAGAAACTGGTTGCGAAGGGGTATACACCAGTACTCCAGTTCGTCTACGGCCACTGCGGACTAGCAGGGAACGAAGAGGCGGACGGGCTAGCGAAGCAGGGCGTCTCGCAGACCGGAGAAGAAACGCAGCCGCCGATGACGGTAGGAACCGCGAAGGCCCGGTACCGCGAGCACGCCTGGGAGGCACTACACGCGGCTTCAATGCGGGAATCCCCGTACCAACCGGGCGGGCCGCTGCCGTACACGCAGTTGGTCCGAGGACGGAAGGTCCCAAAAACGGCACACCTGACGAGGCGAGCCGAGCGCGAGATCCGCCAGCTTCGCACGGGACACCACCAACTCCTCAGGAACTGCTACCGGGACGACTGGATGGATCTCGCAGCAGAAGAGAGGCAAGCAACCCGCCCATGCCAGCTTTGCGACGCCACGCCGATCTGCCCCCTAACACACCTTTTCCTGGAATGCAGAATCGGGGGCGACGAGAGAGCGACCATGTGGAGACGGGTCCACAAGGCCATCCCGGACACACCAAGGGAAAAGCCGACACCCAGGGAAAGGCACAAGCTGCTTTGGCCGCTGCTCTTCGAGCTCCCTGAAGCAGCCCTCGCGTACCTTCAGGCCGTGGGGCTTGTGCCGAAGTACGAGGTCTACGAAGACCCACCTGAGCCCGGCACACCGGAACTCGACGGCAACATGGCGGCAGCAGCAACCAATGGCGTCGACAACACCTTCGACCTCGAGGGATCAAGCTCCGAGGATGCCGAAGGATGGGCATAGTTCGGGCCGGGTCGGAAGACTGAGGCGGCAACACACCCGGCACATCCGTGCAAAGCAACCTCACCCGACCGCCGGTGCAGGCGCAACAGGGCTGCTGAGTGCGAAGCGCGAATCAGTACGCTGACGGCGCAGTCCAACACCAGACGCACACACCCGGCACTACACAGTCCCCACGGCCACCGACCAACCGCCGCAAGGCGGCAGCAGTAAACCGGCAGCACGACAACGGAGACGCAGGCGCCGACGAACAGCCGAAGCCCGCACGCCGACACGGACGCAGCCGGTCACCGGACCGAACAGCACCTGAGAACAATAAGAAAAGAGAGGGGAAAAAAAGAAGGCAAACAAAAGTACCACCGCAGCAGCGCAACAGCGCCGCGACCGAACACGACTACCAACGAAGGGTAGACTCGGTGCACCGACAGCACACCCACCTGACCATAGGAAGGTCCAAAAGGGTGGAGTGAGCACTGGAGCGGTCACTGAGGCAGATAGGTAGCTGCAACACAAGAACAGTGCATTAGCAACCAAAACAAAAAAAGACAACCCTCCGGGCCGAGAGCGGACAATGAGCACGGGATAGAACAGCGTCAGAAACACCAGCCCGGTGTTTCCGACTGCCGGAGACGACCTGGCCAACGGACCGCACCACGCAGAGTGAGCACTGGAGCGGTCACTGAGGCAGACAGGTAGCTGCAACACAAGAACAGTGCATTAGCAACCAAAACAAAAAAAAGACAACCCTCCGGGCCGAGAGCGGACAATGAGCACGGGATAGAACAGCGTCGGAAACACCAGCCCGGTGTTTCTGACGCTGCCGGAAGCGACCAGGCCAACGGACCGCACCACGCAACAGCGCCGCAAAGCGAAACAGAGACAAGCAGCAAGCTCAAAGGCCCCGGAAGGAAGAACAAAGTAGAGGCAGGCGAAGCGCCCAACGGACCGCACCACGCAACAGCGCCGCAAAGCGAAACAGAGACAAGCAGCAACCAAACCAGCCCCCCCCGACCGAAGCGGAGGACCGACTCAACAGGCAAACCCTGGCACGCCAGGGTTTACCAACAGAAGTCAGAACACCGCCCGGAAGGGAGAGCCGCACAACAAGTCCAAAAAATACCCCCCACCAACTGCCGAAAAAGAAATACCTTTCCCTTACCTTGTCCCACAAAACCAGAACCAATAACAACGCCCCCCCCCCAAGCACGCAAGAGAAGCCGAGTCCTGCCAAAACAACAGACAACGTATTAACCCCCCGTTTCAGTGCTACACGCACCACGCTCAACAACAACCCACAAGAGCGAAGGCAGCAGGACGGGCAGCGGCAGCGAAACAGCGCCACGCGCCCGACAACAACAGGAAAGTCCCGAAGCGAAAGCAAACCCCCCCCGACCGACACGGAAGACCGACTCAACAGGCAAACCTGGCACGCCAGGGTTACCAAAAGACGTCAGAACACCGCACCGGAAAGGGAGGGCGAGCGAAGGACGAAGCCACAACAAAACCAAGGAAAAACAACCATCACTGCACACAACACGCAGAGCCAAGCAGCATATCAGCAGCGAACCAAAGCAATCCTCTTGACAAATTACTATCACAGGCAACTGACAGCACGGCAATCGCCGAAACACACCGACCGCTACTGGTAAAGCCTGGCACGCCAGGACATCATTACCAAAACAGCGGCAAGAAACAAGGGGAGGGCGGGCAAGAAACAATCCCACTGAACCCCCCCACAACCATACCAAGAACGAACCAAAGAAAACAGAAAACAAACAAACGCCCCAAGGATGAAGAGGAGGCACAAGGAACCTTAGCACCGTATCCCCAAGCCTAACCCGGGTGCGGTTTCCAAATTATTGAAATTGAAATTGAATTGATCGGGTGGACCCCTGAGCTCACCACCCTCGAACGTGAAAAAGCCGCCGCTTTCGCGGAGCTGCAGGCGGAGCCCGACTCCTCGGACAAGATCTGTGCACACCTCGAGAAGATATGCGAGTTCAGGGAGGCCGCCACGCAGGCCAAAACCTGCTACTGGGACAGGATAGCGGGCCGCATTAACAGGTGCACTGGCATTGCCCTCCTTTTCCGCCAGGTCCGCATGCTGGACGGTAGGCGCAACCACCTTTCTATCCCTCCGCTGCGGAACGGCGAAGGTTTCTGCGTCGAAGCCGAAGTCAAAGCCGAAATCCTCGGACGGCATCTCGAGTCCGTCTGTGGGGGCGCAAACACTGATCCCCCCCGCCGATGGGCTCCGAAAAATCGCCCGTCCGATGACGACGTTGGCTGTGGGCGTATAACCGAGGACGAGCTTGATCGTGCTCTCAAGGATCTCGACCCGAAGACATCCCTGGACCCCGACGGCATCTGCACCGAGTTCCTGTCCAGGCTGGATGGAGGCGCCAAGCAGCTGATCCTCGAGCTCCTGAACATCTCTTGGGGTGAAGGGTTTGTCCCGGACACCTGGCGTGATGCCCACGTCATACCTGTCGCGAAGCCAGGCAGAGACCACTCCCTCCCTGAGGGTTACCGCCCTATCTCTCTGACGAGCGTTACCTCCAAGCTGATGGAAGTGATCGTCAAGAACCGGCTGGTTTTCCTGACGGAGAACGAGGAAGTCACCCAGGTCCTACCTTTCTGCACTCGGCAGGGCGGCTTCCGTAAGCAGCGAGGTACTGAGGAGCAGCTTTACTCCGTCATGACCACGATCGACTGCGCGGTACCTACCCGGCGACGCGTCTGCCTCCTCTCGTTCGACCTGGCCAACGCCTTTGACACCGTCGACCACGCCCTCCTACTCGACGCTATGCAGAGTAAGGGAGTCCCCCCTAAGTTTCTCGTGTGGCTTGAGTCCTTCTTGAGGAACAGAAGGGCGGCTTTCAAGGTCGATGGGGCCACCGGAAGCAAGTTCCACCTGAAGCACGGCGTGCCCCAGGGTACCGTCCTCGGGCCGATACTCTTCTTGTATCACATCGACGGCCTCGGCACCTCACTGGAAGCTCTCAACAAGCGAATTGTTGAAGAGACCCAAGGGGGTTCCTGGATCACGTTCTCACTCTTCGCCGACGATGACGGCGTCGTAGTCTCTTCCCCAAGCCGCGCCCCACTTGAGAAGTACACCCAAATGGTTGTGGACGTGGTCGAGGACTGGACGATCGAAGCCAAAATGCACCTGTCAAAGCTGAAGACGGAAGCAGTCTTGTTTCGGGATCCTGGTGCCCCCGAACCTGTACCTCTGAGGACGAGATTCAACGCCACAGCCGTCGACGTCACGGTGCCCGCCGATTACGCCGCGACGCTGAAGTCGAGATCGGCCTGGAAGTTCCTGGAGCCGGAGAAGGACTCGCCCTGGCACCAGCACCATGGCAAAATCATCATCTCGCTTGAAGTCGTGGAAGGCGGCCGCATGGTTACCATACGCGTCGCCGATGGGCTGCGCTGGGTAGGCAAGACCAAACTTCTTGGCCTGACCATCGACTCGGAACTCACGTTCCACCACCACATGCAGCGTGTAGTCGACAACTTCTCTCTGAAGTTGAACTTCCTGCGGCACCTTTCCGGGAAATCGTTCGGTTGCAACACGTGCACGCTGCGCACTCTGTACCTGACGTACGTCCTACCGACATACACGTACGCCCTGTCGGTCTACGGCCCGTACCTCCTTCGTTCCACATCTCCCCTGGTGGCAACACTTGAGCGGCTGCACAACCGTGCCCTTATTCTCCTCCTCGGATGCAGGAAGAACACCTCCGAATTCTCAGCGCAACAAGAATCCGGGATCTTGCCGCTCCGTGCGATAGCAAGGCTCCGTATCGCCGCTTTGCGAGAGAGAATGCGGCGCCGCGGCACGCTCTGGCGAAAGGAGCTCGCCATGCACTCGACGATGAGGCGAGACTACGTTGACTTGTGCGAAAAGGCCGATACGGACGGGTGCAAGCGCGAGGAATTTGTTTTCAACCCGTTTGCCCCCTGGACGCCCAGCCCTAGGGTGTCTATAGTCGCCACCCTGCCAGGGAAGAAGGGCGACTCGCCTGCGGCCAAGAGGCGTATCGTCGTAGCCCGGCTGAATGAGCTTGACCCGACGGACTGCTCAGCCTGGGTGGACGGCTCGGTGCTCAAAGGTGAACCGCCGCCCCAGCCGCCGCCCTCGATAGCCGACAATTGGGACGAACGTCATCTCCCGTGGCTGAAGCGCTACAACGATAAGACGACATGGGGCGGGGCCGGACTGTACTTCGTGTTCGAGCCGTCTATCACCGACAGCCTGCGCAACGTCGCTGGTATGAAGCTCACCGCCGCCGGGGATCGGCGCACGACAACCCGGTCGTTCCCGGTCGGGAAATACGCGCACAGCTACCGCGCGGAGCAGGTAGCCCTGTACTCGGCCCTGGTGTTCTACAGTCAGCATCTCGCGCCGACGACTCGCCCGCTCCACATCCTCATCCTGAGCGACTCCCAATCGTTTCTCAAAACGTTGAGTGCCGGCCCGCATGCCCAAGTCGAGCCTCTCGCCATAGAGTGCTGGAAGATCCTGTCGGATCTGGAAGCAAGGGGTTATCTAGCCACCTTGCAGTTCGTCTACGGGCACTGCGGGCTTGAAGGCAACGACGTGGCGGACAACCTCGCAAAAACTGCGGCCCTCGCACACCGTCAGGCTGCGGAAGACTCTTCCGCGATTCACCCTGAGCCCTACCCGCTGACCGTCGCTGATGCAATCTGCCGCTATCGACGGTACCTACGACTGGATAGCAGCGAATTAGGTGCCAAGGGTGCGTTCGAGCGTGCAGACGAGCACGGGAACATCTCGCCGTTCGCCCGTATTGTTCACGGGCGGCCGATACCTCGACGCCGTCACCTCACGGCGCGGGCGGAGCGAGAGATTCGCCAGCTGAGGACCGGACACCACCGCCTGATCATGACGCTTTATTCTGCGTCGTACGTATCCCTCGGTTCGGATGAGCGGCGGTGGCACTTCCTTCCGTGCCCGATCTGCGGGGCTCGCTCGCCCAGCCCCCTGCTGCACTTATTCGTGCACTGCCGAGCCTTCGTTACAGCTCCCCTCAGGACCACGCTGCGGCTTGAGGTAACAAGGCGGATAAAGAAGGACCCAGGCGGACCCATCGACTCCCTCTGGTACTTCTTATTCGTCCACCCCGAGCTCGCCCTTTTTTACTTACAGAGAGCTGGCGCCCTTCCACCCTTCCAAGTCCTTGTGGCGTCCAGCCCTGACGATACCCCGGACACGACCGAAGAACACGAGTACGGGCTTGTGCCCATACTGTAGAGGCAAACCCGCGTGCTCTCCCGCTAACGGCGGTCGCAGTGTTCGCGGAACGCGGTACGCCGACGGCGCGACGCATGCTCGAAGCTGCGCCGCTGGAGATCCGCGTCCGCTCCGCGCACGCACAAGTTGGTTGGAGTTGGCTGTGCATTCGTCTCCTTTTTTTTTTTTTGTTCTTTTGTATGCGTTGGCAAACCGCAGCCCCACATCAGGACAACAGTGAGTGCAGAACAAACTGTCACAACCACGCAGCCGCCAGCAGGGAGGCACCACACAGAACCCGGCTGAGTGACAGGAAGGGGAGAAGAAGGGTAAACCGCGGCACGGTACTGCACGGGGACGCGCCTCGCATACAACGGACTCTCTTTCCCCCCCGCCCCTTCAATTACAAGTTGAAACGTGTGACCGCCTTCATATTGGCAAACGTTGGCAATACCACAGTAGTGGTATAGCCCAAGAAACAGCCCCGGCTGCGCCAGGCACAGAGGCCAGAGGGAAAAAAGGGCAACCGTCTCGCGCAACAGCGCAGGCCGACACGCCCGCACAGCTGCTAACAGGGAAGCAACAGGAAAGCACCACACGGAACCCGGCTGGAAGGCCCCAAAGGGGAGTTGTCGGTGCTTTACCAAAGCTGCCCTTGGTCAAACGCCGCCCAGGCCACCCAAACAACCAACTATTCTGTACCAGCCGGAGCGGCTCGGTGGAGCATCACTGGATGCAGGACTGCAAGTCGCTGGCTCCCGACCAACGGAACGCAATCACCAACGCCACGGCAACGATCGACAACCGTACCCGCCACACAACGGGGAAGCTCGACCGCAAACAGCGCGGCACATAACACTCATTCCACGAAAACGTGTCACAGTTTTTTGCTTCCTCATATCCGACATGTACAGGTCAAATATTGAGCAAATCCGGTTTTCGGGCTGCACCGGCAAGTCGTAGCGCAGGCGAACCCGAGCGACGTTACCGTCACCGTGGGGGCAAAAGGCCCGGCCGAGAGGCCGACGGCACAAACGCAGCCCAGGCGCACAACGGTCCTCGGGGACATGCCACGCTAGCGAAACACTTCTTTCTTTCTTTCTTTATTTCTTTACTTATTTCCGTCTTCTTTCTTATTTCCCTCGTCGACCCCCCCCTTCCTATCCCCTAACCTGTGGACCTGTCACTCGTGCGCGTGTCTCTTGGCGCAAACGGGCTAGTAACGCCTGACCGTTCCGGATGCTGCTCTTCTGAGCGGCTGAAGGAACGGTGCTTGTTTTTCATTCATTCATTCATGATCTTCTGTGGCGTCTTCGATGGCCTCGTGTGGAGTGATGGCGCAAGGGACTGCGATAAAGCTGACCTGTATCGCGACTGGGAGTTCCCTGAGATGCGCTTTCGAGCCGTCTTCCCCCTGCACGTGTTCGACGGCGACGTCACCCATGCGTCATGGGAAGAAGTGTCGGGCTCCCCGTTCCAGTGGGGGCAGTACTACCTGCACAGCGTCCTGACCCGCGGTGCAGTTAACTCGTGCTGGGATGCTGCAGCCAAACAAGAGTTCTCCCGGGGCGAAGTTTACCAGACCTTGGAGATACACTTTTCGGCCAACGCAGCAGATGAAGTCGACATTCTGCGCGCAAGCGGGTACCAGGGTGCGTACTTTGAACCGCTGAACTCGCAAGATTACCGTGTCCTACTGGTCCCGGATAGGGCGGACATGGGGGAAGTCAGCAGCATCGCAGCCAAGATAGACCATCTCCAACTGGGTCTTTCTTACTGCAGAGGGGAATTGGGTGTTCGAGTCAGGGCATCCTCGTACGCCGAAGCCCGTCAGCTGTTACCGGATCTACCCGCGGAGATCGCCTATTTCGCGGTGGCTGGCATCCCCTGCGGTTCGAACGCAAACACGCTGCAACGGAACTTGACGCGCTTGGGGTGGAACGTCACGCCTTTGTTCAAGACGGCCAAATCGGGACGATACGCCGAGTGGGCTGTCAAGTCCGAGACGCTCCCGGGAAGGTTTGACTGCGATCTCCTCAACGGCATGCGCATCACCATCAAAAGGGTGGATCGGTACCCGATCCAACCCTCCAGACATATCGCGTCCGTCCGCCTCTCGTCCTCATACAGAGACGAATCGAACACGCTGCGTTGCGACGTACATGAAGGTTCAACACCGGTTCCGTACAGCGTATTCCTCGAGCGCTACGGCAAAGCTGCCAGTACCCTGTGGGAGCTTGCTGGTAAGAGCAGTACCACGGATGGTGCGGACGGATCTTCCTTTGGCAACGACGGCACCCCTCTAGCCGGCGGGAGCGAGGTCGGGCTGACGTCCTATGCAAAAGCGACTCTGCGGCCTTGCAGCTCGCCCCCGCCGGCCCGTGCAAATCCCACCTCATCGTCCTCACCGTCGTCCTCGCCAGTTAATCCGCCTAGGGCTGTCGCCGACATCGACGAACTCGAGCTGCAATCCCTGGTTCGCAGCCTTGTTAAAGAAGCAACCTCGTCCACTGCCTCCGCACCTGTTCCGCGGGTCGCACCCCTGCCCGAACAGCCCCCCACGCAAGACGCAGCCGCGTTCAAAGAGTTTGTCGGCAGCATAGTGCGGGAGAGTGTTGCCGACATGGAGAAAAAGCGTGCTCCCACCCTTGGTGCATGTGAGGTAGCAACCCTGGTCGAAAACTCTGTCGGAGCATGTGTCGCGCAGAAAGTGTCAGAGGCCGTCGCTGGTCCGCTCCTCGAAGTCACCGCTCAACTGAAGCTGATGGGGGAACGGATGACGACGCTTGCGGCGAGGGTGGATGAGGTCCAGTCGTCCTCCGCTGGTAAGGGGGCTAACAAGGGATCGAAAATGACTTCTCCATCCCCAACCCCTGAGCGCGACATGCCCTTAGTGGTACACAATACCTCAGAACAAAGTCAGACCTTAGTTGCTGCCCCCCCGGCCGAAGCCAGCCTCGGGCTGGTTCCCTACAGCCAGAACCTAGTCAGCACCGAGCTAGCCCAGCCCCTGGTCAACCGGCCCCAGAAGCTGGATGCGATGAAGGTCGCCATGCCGGTCCTGGACGGGGACAGCGTCAAGGAAAACGTGAAGATAATCACGGCCTTGCACAAGAAAATGAAGTCGACGCGGCCGAGATCCCGAAGCTTGACTTTGTCGCAAGACAGCACCGCGTCGCAACACAGCGCCGCTAATCAGGCGCTCCTCGCGGACGTATGCGGCCCGGTAGATGACGCCCCTTGCTCAGACGCCCCTTGCTCATTTCGCGCCTGCGAAATCGAGCGGGAGCGGATGTAAAATGCAGTCGCCACCGCATCGAGGGGTAACCCCCCCCGATGCCCACCACCGCGCCCATCCGGCCGGTCCACCCCCCACCCCTGGCGCACCACCGCGAGCAGCCAACACCAATACTGCTTCGCGCCGGGAGCCGGCCCCTCCGCCGGGTCGCGGCCGGCGGCGGAGGCGCACCGCCAGTACCTCCGCTGCCGCTGCACCCTTTGACCCCGATAACATCCTTTTGATCGTGTCGTACAACTGCCGATCATTTTGGGCAAGGGAGTCCATCCCTGGTGGTACCAATAGTATCAGCCGAGGGGTCACCAACATGTCTCCGAGGATCCCGGACATCCTGCTCCTTCAAGAGACATGGCTCTCGAGCAAGTCCCTTCCCCCTCGCCTCGACGGCTACCGAGTCTTCAGACGCGACCGAGACGGAGACGCCCGCGGCGGAGGTGTTCTCACCTTCGTTCGCACAAGCCTGCTCGCGACGGAAATCCCGCCCCCTGATATCGACGCCGACTCCTCTCTAGACTGCGTTGCTGTCGAGATCACTCGCATCGGCCTTCCCCCCCTGAGGGTGTACAATGTGTACCGCCCGCCCCGCAAGGAAGGGAGAGACCTGTGCATGGAGCCGTTCCCGATGGACGACCACGTGGTCATCGCCGGTGATCTCAACGTCCACCACCCGGACTGGTCTCGGGGAGCCGAGAACACAGGCGGAAAAATCCTCAGGGACTGGCTCGTCGAGGCGTCTGCCATGACCCTGAACGACCCGTCGGTCTCCACGATGGCCTACCGCCCCCACGCCAGGTACTCCTCTCCGGATGTGGTAATCTCCACCCCCACCTCCAACATCCGCAATTGGAGAGTGCTGGATTCTTGGGGTACCACCCGGGACCACCTCCCCATGGCGTTCGAAGTTCCCCGGGGGTACTCCCAGCCGCGCGTCCTCCGCAAAACTTGGTTCTCTTGGGCACGGGCTGACTGGGATGGCATGATGGAGCATCTCGACGAGGAGAGCTCTGTCCTACTCGCAAACCGGCCGGCAACCAATGTGCAATTCGCTAAGCGAGTCGCTTCGACGTTCCGCCGTGCTGTACACCAGTTTGTCCCCCGGTATCGACAAGGACGTCCGTACAAGGAATGGTGGACCCCGGGGCTCTCTGCTCTAGAGCGTGTCAAGGGGGCGGCCTTCACCGCCCTCCTCGCCGACCCTGACGCCCCACACGCACAGCGCGCCTACTCCGACGCGGTCGCCAGATTCGCGTCGGCGGCCACGCAGGCGAAGGCGGCTCACTGGAATGCCTTCTCCGGGAGGATCAACCGCTGCACGGACATTGGGCTGCTCTTCCGCCTGATCCGCAAGATCGACGGTCGAACACAGCAGAACAACATCCCCCCCATCCGGCTCGGTCACTCGTACTATGTTGCCGCAGACGGGAAGACGGAGCTTTTTGGGGATCACCTCAAACGGGTGTGCGGCGGTTCGACAGCTACCAAACCGCCGCCGTGGTTCCCCGCTAAAGAACCATCCAACGACGACGCTGGCTGCGGGCTCATCACCGCCGACGAGCTCGATCGGGCCCTCAACAACCTCGACCCGAAGACTTCGCTCGACCCTGACGGGCTTTGCAGTGAGTTCCTCCGCCGACTCACCGACGGTGCCAGGGCCCTCATCCTTGAGTTGGTCAACATTTCGTGGGAGGAAGGCTTCGTTCCCGAATCCTGGCGAGACGCCCACGTCGTCCCCGTCCCGAAACCTGGACGGGACCACTCCTTGCCGGAGGGTTACCGGCCGATATCTCTAACGAGTGTGATCTCCAAGGTAATGGAAGTCATCGTGAAGAATCGGCTCGAGTACCTCACGGAAAGCCCGCAACATCCTGAGGTCCGGCGTTTTAACTCGCGGCAGGGTGGCTTCCGCAAGGGTCGCGGTCCCGAAGAGCAGCTGTTCTCGATAGTTTCGGCTCTCGACTCTGCCAGGAACCGTCTGCTCTTCACGTGTTTGCTGTCGTTCGATCTGGCGAACGCGTTCGATACCGTCGACCACGGCAAGCTGATGGACATCCTGCAGCGAAGAGGGGTGCCCGCCAAGTTCCTTCGCTGGATCGAGGCCTTCCTACGGAACAGGAAGGCTGCCTACAAAATCGACGGAGCGACTGGCCGCTTCTTCGATTTGTATACCGGCGTCCCCCAGGGGACGGTGCTCGGCCCCCTTCTGTTTTTGTATTACATCGACGACCTCGGTTCGGACCTCGATCGGCTGCAGCGCCGCATCCATCTGGACAACGTCGGGGCGACGATAACCTTCTCCCTGTATGCTGATGATGACGGCGTTGCAGTGGAGGCCCGCACGTTTGCCGCCCTCGAGCAGTACGCGCAAGATGTTGTCGACGTGGTGGAGCGCTGGACGGCGCAGGCGCTGATGTCCCTGTCCGTTCTGAAGACCAGAGGTGTCTTCTTCGTTGGAAAGAACGCAGCCCCTTTCCCCCCACCGAACGTAGTCTTCAAGGCGACGAGGGCTGACGTCCCTGTTCCCCCTGCTGACACCGAACGGCGAGTGTCGGCAGAGGGTAGATTGGTGGGGACGAACACGCCACATGACGGCAAAACATTCGTTGGCATCGCGTTCGGGCCCGTAACAGAGGCCAATGCCGGGCTCACACTGCTCCACTCGGTGGTTACCCTTCAGTGGGTTGACAAAGTGAAGCTTCTTGGGTTAACCATCGACCAAGGATTCACCTTCCTCCCTCACCTCCAACGGGTTGTCGATGGATTCTCGCTGAGGATGAACCTCCTTCGACACCTGGCCGGCAAGGATTACGGCTTCAACGGCACGGTTCTCCGCACCCTGTATCTCTCCTATGTGCTACCCACGTACACGTACGCACTCGGAATCTACGGGCCATTCATCCTCCCCGCTAATGGGCCCCTCACAACACTTGAACGCATGCATCGTCGTGCCCTTACCCTCATCCTGGGCTGTCGCAAAGGCGTCGCTGAATTCGCCGGGCAACAGGAGACTGGTATCCTCCCGATCCGCGCGCTCGCAAAGTGCAGGATCGCGGCCCTCCGGGAGAAGGTTGAATTCAACAAGGTTCTGTGGGCGCACGAGCTTTCCCTGGACACGCTCCTGAAGTCGACGTCCGACAACATCCGCAAGAAAGCGGGCACGGACGGTTGCCGTCGGGAGCTCCGCGACTTCCATTTGTTCGCCCCCTGGGTTCCCAGGCCCGACGTCGAGATCTACACGTCGCTGAAAGTCCGCAAGCACGCCAGCAATGCGGAGAAAAAACAAGCGGTGCTGAAACGCCTGGCGGAACTACCCCACCCGGACTGCGTCGCCTGGCCAGACGGCTCCGTTGTACACGGTGACCCCCCTCTGCCCTCGATCTGCGACGCCAACGCCAGCGCTGCCCTACGCCCGTGGCTGAGGAGCACGGCGGACCGTACGACCTGGGGGGCTGCCGGCGTGTTTATTGATCTTGGGCCGTCGGTCACCATCAAGCCGGACCACGGCCTGCCCGTCAAGCCCACCGGCGACCGACGCACGTTCGATGCCTCTTTGCCCGCCGGCAAACACCCGCACAGCTACCGCGCCGAGGAGTTCGCGCTCTACAGCTGCCTGAAGTTCCTCCTGCGCCTCCTCCCGCCAACCCCGACGCCGCTCAACATCCTCGTCCTCAGTGACTCTCAGTCACTCCTGATGACGCTGAGCCACGGCCCCCATTGCCAGACGCAGCCGTACCCAATCGCGATCTGGCTGCACCTGGCCGAGTTGGAGTCGCTGGGCTACACCGTGACGCTGCAGTTCGTCTTCGGCCACTGCGGCCTCGAAGGCAACGAGAGGGCGGACAAGACCGCAAAACGTGGTGCACTCGCGTTCATGCGGGCGGCCACCGACGCCGCGGCCAAGAATCTACCCCCTCCGCTCTCGGCACGCCTCTGCGCCACGGCCGCTAACAGCCGCTATCGTTCCGTCCTCTGGCTGGAGAGCAGTGAAGCTGGAGCACGAGACGCCTTGGACAGGGCCACCCTCCTCAGGAACCCGTCGTCGTTCGCCAGGTTGGTCTCTGGCCGCCGCATCCCCCGCCCCAAGCACTTGGCACCACGGGCGGAAAGAGAGGTGCGGCAGCTCCGCACTGGCCACCACCACCTGGTGATGACCATGTACGCCACCGAATGGCGCGACCTCTCGAGGGCGGATCGCAGACAGGCGTTTCTCCCGTGCCCTATTTGCGGCACCCGGTCGTTGGCCCCGCTACTCCACCTCTTCGTCGGATGTGACGCCCCCGCTGCAGCGCTGTCCAGGCTGACGATGGACGCCGACCTCGACGCGAAGAGCCGCCTCCATGCGAAGCCGCCGCCCGTCGATGCCATGGAGCGCCTCTGGGCAATCCTCTTCGTTTTTCCGGAACTCGCTCTGGCGTACCTGCAGAGGTGCGGCACTCTGCCGAGTTACGGTATCCTCGCCGGCCAGACGTCCGCCGAGCCCGTGGGCGGCGGCGTCAATCGCTCCATAACGCCTGACGCCGCCTCCTCGCGCTCCGCCGACTCGGACGACGCGATCTCTCGCTGAGGGCGCTCACCACCAACTTGCGCGCTGCGGGCTGTACCGCTCGGACGCGCCAGACGCCAACTCCTCGCGGCGTTTCCGAAGACGCCATCTTGCGCCGACGGTCGATCTGCAGCTGCTCCCGCCTAACGTCTCAGTAAACGCCTGCTTCGGCACCCCGGCCGCCAAGGCCCAAAGGGGAGAAGCGCGCTTGACTACAAGCAATAAGCGGTATCGGCGCCCTACAGCAAACAACGGGTCTTCCACCTGACCTCACTCAACCGCCACTAGGCAGGTTCGAGTGAAAGGCTCAGAAACTGGACACCCACGCACCTAATCCCCCTTGCATAGCCGGGGCAGAGTGAGCGGGCGCCGATCTTCAGACCATGCCCAGTACACAGCCTCTGACCTCTGACTTCAGTGTCTGACTCTTAGTCGGTCCCCAACGTTTCCCGCCGGTGCCTCGATACCCGGCCGTCAAGGCCCTACGGGGAGAGGCCCGCAACAAACAAGCAACCGTGGGCTCCGCCACACCATACCAATTCCCACATTCCAACTCCCCCCCCTCAAAGTTCCAGTGGCAGAGAAAGAAAGAAGCCAGAGACGTCTCCCGGGTCTTCCACCTGACCTCACTCAACCGCCACCTGGCTGGTTTGTGTGAAAGGCTCAGATACTGGACACCCACACACAGTTATCCCCCCCCCCCTTGTACCATAGCCCTTCCCACTCTTGCATGTGTCTTGTGTCTCTCTGGCATGCCTTCCGGCCCGAAGAGGCCCGTAAAGCCTGCCCGAAAACTGGAACGCGGCTCTCCGGAGCTGCCAAAAGAATGTGGTGCCTCTTGCAAAAAAAAAAAAAAAATGATCTTGTACATTGAACTGGAGCCTTCGGTTCCCATAAAGGCAGACCACGGCCTGGGTCAGCACCTGACCACTACTACGGACAACTGCCGCACTGTCGAAGCCGGATTCCCGGCCGGTCGTCACCCGCACAGCTACCGCGCCGAGGAGATGGCTCTCGTCATCTGCGTGAACGTCCTCAAGCGCCTGCTCCCTCTGACCACCACGCCCCTCAACATCCTCATCATCAGTGATTCGCAGTCGCTCCTGCAAACGCTGAGCCACGGCCCGCTCTGCCAGACGCAACCCGGGCCAATCCACATCTGGCAATCGCTGGCCGAACTCGAAGCGCGGGGCTACACCATCACCCTGCAGTTCGTTTTTGGCCATTGCGGTCTTGCCGGCAACGAGAGGGCTGACGGAATCGCCAGACGGGCCGCTGAGACGTACATGCGGGAAGCGGTTGCGGCTATGGCGAGGAACCTCCCCCTCCCTTATGCGCCTAAAGTCTGCACCACGACCGTTAACGCCCGCCACCGTGCCGTCCTGTGGATGGAGAGCAGCGAAGCTGGAGCTCGGGAAGCCGTGAGTAGAGCCGCCCGCCTACAAAACCCGTCGTCTTTCTCGAGGTTGGTTTTCGGCCGCCGCATCCCACGACCCAAGCACCTCACACCGCGGGCCGAAAGGGAAGTGCGGCAAATTCGCACCGGCCACCACCACCTCGTGATGACGATGTATGCTACCAACTGGCCAACCCTCACGAGAGCAGACCGCAGGGAACCGCACCTCCCCTGTCCCATGTGCGGCACGAGGTCGCTGGCCCCGCTCGTTCACCTCTTCATCGGCTGTGACGCCCCCGCTGCTCAGACCTCTCGGCTAGAAATGAAGAACGGCCTCGAGGTCAGGAATCGTCTCGGTAGGAGGTCGCCGCCCGTGGACGCCATGGAGTTCCTCTGGGCCGTCCTGTTCGTGTTCCCGGAGCTCGCTCTCGCCTATCTGCAGGGGAGCGGCGCTCTCCCGAAGTACACCATCCTCGCCGATGAGACGGCCAGTTCGCATCCCGCCACTGCAGCCGTCGACCACCCACGCACCTCCGAAGTCTCCTCGCGGTCCGCCGACTCAGAGGATGCCGTACCTCTATAAGCGATCGTACGGAGATTCGAAGCAGGGGTCGCCCCCCTTCCAAGAAGTCCTCGACGCTGCTGTTAGCATCGCGCTCGGCCCTCGGCCACCGCTAACGTAACTTGGCTAGATCTTCGAGAAGAGGAAACAGAACCCCGATACTTTGCAGTGTAGTTGTGTTTCGGCACCCGGTCTTTACTTCGGTAAAGCCCTACGGGAATAAGCCTGATCATCCACATTGTGAACCACAAGAAGTACTGCTACGGAGCCGGACCCGTCCCCTATTTTGAACTGTATTTGAGCACCGTCGCGACATCATTGAACATACGTTATTGTACCATAACCGTGCTTACTGCACGAGCTCCCAACGTCATGTGGCCCGCGAAACTGCGGCCTCACTTCGGGTCTTCCCCCTTGCGGGCATGCGGAAGGTTCATGCCCAAGTCCAACCCTCTCGGAGTTGGACCATTATACGAGCCAACGTCGCGATGCTTCCCGGCCGACAAATAGGCCAGAAGGGGCGAAGTCACGCCTTATGTGTCACCCAACGTCTCGAGGCCTTGCGCCCGCAACGGGTCTTCCACCAGGCCTCACTCGATCGCCACCTGGCAGATCGAGTGAAAGGCTCAAAAACTGGACACCCACTCACTTATCCTTGTTCCATAGTCCATCCCTATCTCTCTTACCTGTGTCTTGTGTCTCTGTGGCCTGCCTTCCGGCGCGAATAGGCCTGTACCGCCTAACCCGAAAACTCGACGTGCTCTCCCGAGCGCGTAAAGAAAGTGGTGCCTCTTGCAAAAAAAAAAAAAAAAAAATGATCTTGTGCGACGACGCAGAAAGCCGAACTAACAAACCTACTCCCAACTACGCCAACACCGCACACCAAGCCAGTTACGGTGCACGGGATCGACGGGACACATTCCACACCTGCGGAGCGCAAGGACGGAGAACGGGGAAGCGGAAACCGCGGCAGACAACGCCGGAAGGACGCGCCCCCGGAACAACCGGCAGGCCAAGTGGCATCCGATGCACAACAGACGCCAACACCGGCGGATGCAGGAAGTCACGAACCTGAAACGCACGCACAACCACGCACGACGCTGCAGCATACAGCGAAAGAGACGTACACCGTCCTCATATGCGACCCGGGGGGGAAGAGAGTCATACACGCCGTGACCGGCAAAGACACACTCGCCCGGGTATATGAGCGGCTAGGTCTCCCCCCCACAGTCTGGGCAAGCACGACGGGAAGACTTCGCCCGCTAGAAGCAGACAAGACGTTGTCGGAGAACGGCATCGTCGCCTGCAGCCCTCCCATGGAGGTGAGCTTACGGCACAGGCTACACGGTGGATGGTCGAACGGTAGAGGGAGTGGGAGAGGGAGTCAAGAACACCGGGCCCCGGCAGGGTACAGGTCAAGCACACACTCGGGGAAAGGTGGAAAACCAGGGAGGCCGATTGTGAAAGCGATGGTCACACCAATAGTGTGGGACGACGGGCTGGAGGGGGGCGGACCCGAAAGGAAAATGCTCTTCCCAGGCTGGGAGGTACCGGTAGTTGGGATGCGAATGTCTGTATCGGTGACAGGCACGCCAACCGAAGAGTTCCAGTCCTGGGGGAGCGCACCCATAAAGCTAGCGCAGACGCTTCTACAAGGGCGCCTGAAGATGGACCTAATCTCGGGGGTATGGGAGGCAAGATGTACGAAGAGGGAGGGAGAGGGCCAGAGCGTGACACACTATGCAGTAAATGTCATGGTGCCTGAGCAGGAATCAGTGCCGCTGCTAAGAACGAGTGGGGTAGGAGGAGTCTACGCGGACCTACTCGAGGAGAATAGGCTGAGAACGATCACCATGGGGGACCACGGGCTGGAGCAAGCTCTAAGAGCGGCGAACCACCTAGGCGACGTCCACCGAGGGATAGAACTCCGGGAGGGTAAGTTAGGGGTTAGGGTGGAGATCGATTCCTACGCCACCGCCAGAAGGGAGCTAGCGAAGGAGGGGTTACTGCCACCGGAGACAGGACACTTCCTAGTCAAGGGAGTTCCGTCCGGCTGCAACGCAGGCACACTCAGGACCAAGCTCCAAGCCCTGGGCTGGATAGTGACACCACTGTTCCAAAGTGCGGCAAGAGGACGATTCACCGACTGGACAGTTCAATCAGAATGGCTACCGGGCACGTGGAACTGCTCAACAAAGGCGGGGGTAGAGCTAGTGATAGCCAGGAAGGACCCAACGCCGCAGCCAACGCACTGGGCGCCAGGCCCGCGCCTCTCGAACGAATACAGAGCCGCCGAGGCCACAGGGGCAGAGAAGCGGAGGGACCCGATCTCTAAGGACCTTCTAACGCATTGCGGTTTTAAAAAGCGGTTCCCCAATGGGTCAGAGGCCGACCTCATGTGGCAGGTGGCTGGCAGACACCCCGACGGAATCGAGGCCCCGGGAACAATGGAGGTAGATGACGGCAGGCCGCTCTTCGGGGGGAAAAGGATTGACGAGGACCCTGAACCAGAGCCGTGCCCCCCGGCACAGCCAAGCGCAACGAGCTCGAAGGAACCAGAGGGAACTACCATGCCTCGCGACACACAACCGAACGCGATGGAAGCACGGCTGGGCAACCTAGAAGCGGCAGTACAAGGGCTGGCAACGATGGCGACCGCGACACAGCAAAGTGCAACCGCGGGAGAGTTCTCACAACTGCGTGAAGAGATGCTAACCTACGTTCGCGCAATAGAGTCAGCAGTAACAGCATCGCGCTCAACGCCATCCCAAGGAACCAACACGCAGAGACCCGCAACGCGAGTTGAGACTGTGGAATCATCGTCGTCCCAACGAGCCGCCCATCCGGGACCCCCGGAGGTGCCAGTACTGCCCGATTCGGAGACGTCTCGGCCACCGGCAACCGGACAGACACCGAAGCCGGATGAGAAGGACAGGCGCAAAACACCAGGCAAGCGGATGGTCCGGGAGGACCGACACGAAGAGACTGCGACACCGCGGAGGGAGAGGGACGGCTCACGGAGCGATATCCATACAACGACAAGCCGGGACAACGCCCACGCAGCACAGGCTGACCCCTGTGGACTAGCGAGGGCGCCTCCGGCGGCACGTTCCCCCGCGGACAAACTCCAACGGCCTGTCCAATCGCCACACCCGCGGGACTGTGCCCAACAACGAACTGCGGAACGGGTGGAGGCGCCCCAACGAGAATTAACGGCTGCAACTTGGGAATCACCGGAGTCGGTCACAACCCCACCCCGCTTCGCACCCACGCCGCCCCTGAGCGCAACAAGGGACCCCCTACACACGGCGGACGCGCGGCACACGGAGGCGAAGCCGGAAACACCAGTGCCCACTGGGGGGACAAACACGAACAGGGAGGGAGTATCTCTCCAAAGCAAGTCGGGCAGGCCGGCGTACCAACCGTACCGGACCACGCGAGACCCGACGCCGATTCCGCAGCAGCAACACCGTCCGAGCCAAAATCCAGAACGGGACCTCCGCGCGACAACTGGAGCTTCGTCACCCCGGGAGGCGCTCCAGGGGAGACGCCCAGGCAGCCCATCCCGGGGACCGTTTGACAAAGAAGGGAAGGCGAAGCCCGCGGAAGGGAGCCTACCAGCGGAAGCCGCGCCCCGGCGAGAAGACGAGGCACCCGAGCGGCCGTTGGGATACTGGGCCACCCGCGTGCAGCGCCGGAACGCGGAACTTGCGGAATCGACGGCCGCAAGTGACTCCCTACAATCAGAAGGGACCTCACAGGACCTGATGGTCCCCCACGTGTACCGGCCGTACTCCACCAACCGTGCATCGACACCAAATCCAAAACGGAGCTCATCCCCCCACCCGCGCAACGAAACGGGGACAGACCTCGCGCAAGGCAGAACACCCGGGGGCCCCCGCGACTCCCCACTCCGAAGATCTGAAGGTCGGGCAAACTCCTCTCGTCCCTTTCGACCCAGCAGCTCGAATGACGAGGGCCCAGCCGCAGCAACCCAGCCGCAGCAGTAGCGGGGTGAGCAACGAAACGGTGTTGACGGCTGTAGAGACATGCTGCGAATTGGCAGCGTGCGGGGGAGGTCCACAAGTGCCGTTGCTTCCAGCCCGCATAGCGCCCCTCTTGCGACGAACAAACGAACCAAGCGGGAGACCGCGGGCAAGCGGCAACACCAACGGGAGACGGGCGATCGCACGATCCCGCGCCGTTGCAAGAAGCGTGGCAGCGGCGACGGGCCGCGGTAGGTTAGAAACAGACGCGTCCATAAAAGTCGCGTCCAGCAACTGCAGATCGTGGGGGGCGAGACAAGGCCCCAAATCGCTGGAAGACGTGACGCGGGGCATAGCCGCCGAAGACCCCGATGTAGTCCTATTGCAGGAGACGTGGTTAGTTGCAACGAAGCCCACACCATTTGTCCCCGGCTACGTCACGTACCGACGAGACCGCCCGGGACATAAAAAGGGAGGGGGCTTGTTGATATTGGTGAAGTCCTCCATCTGCTCTCGGCAGATCGAGGAGCTCGACTTCGGAGCGGACGGAATGATGGAATGTCTTGGTGTCGAACTCGACCGGGTGAACCTGCCGAAGCTTAAACTATACAACGTGTACAGACCACCGGAAGAAGGTGCATCGCTAAACATGGGGCCTCTTGTAGGGGACGAACATGTGGTGATCAGTGGGGATCTGAACACAAGGCACCCGTCATGGTGCCCATCCGGCAAGTCAAACGCTGCCGGAGTGACTCTACACGAATGGTTGACCCTGAGACAGACGACGGTCTGGAACGACCCAGGAACACCGACCCGGGACGAGTCCAAAACGTCGCCAGACGTCACGATCTCGGCCGCACACCCGCACGCTGTATGCAACTGGCGGACGATCGAGTCTTGGGGGTCGGACCACCGCACTCTCATCTTCGAAGTGCCCCGCGGATACGAGCACAAGAGGGAACAGGTCCGACCGCGCTACGCCTGGAGCCGTGCCGACTGGAAGGAGATGTCCAAATACCTCGAAAAAGACAACACCTGGCCCCAGACCGAGTACGAACAATACAAGGAAAGCCCGCAGCGCCTCGCCGACGCCATATCTAACCGGATGAAAGGGGCCATCAGTCGGTACGTCCCGAAGGCGTCGGGCAACAAACCACCGAAGCCGTGGTGGACAAAAACGCTGACTCCTCTCTCACGCCGGAAAGACATTGCATTCAAACGGATGCAAAAGGAAGACAACGAAGAAACGGGGAAGGCGTACACGGAGGCGAAACAGGCGTTCACGAAAGCCGCGACAGAGGCGAAGGCGGACTACTGGGACCGACTGGTCAGCACGATCGACCACAGGACGGATCTAGGCCTCATGTTCCGGCTAGTGCGGCAGCTGGATGGGAAGAAATCGAAACACACGCTCCCCCCATTGAAGCATGAGGGAGTCGCCATCACGGACTCGAAAGAGAAGGCGAACGTTCTCGTGAGACACCTTGCGACCGTCTGCAAGAAATCGGGACGCAGCGTGACAGGCCCGGACTTGACCCAGGGAGCGAATAGGTCCGCGGAAACCACCGATGGCGCACAGCTGGGCGCGCAGTCCGAAGCCGATACGCCGATCACCTTGCAGGAGGTGAACAGAGCCATCGAGAAGCTGAAGAAAAAGACGAGCCTGGACCCGGAGGGGCTGTGCCACATGGCCTACAAACACCTGGGCGAAGGGATGCGGCTCCGCGTACTAGACCTATGCAACGCATCTTGGAACAACGCAAGTGTTCCCTCCCAATGGCGACAGGCACACGTGACACCGCTCCCGAAGCCGGGCAAAGACCGCTCGGAGCCATCGGGCTACCGGCCGATTTCGCTCACGAGCATTGCATCGAAGATAATGGAGACCATTATCAAGGACCGCCTCACATTCCTCATCGAAGGAGACTCCTCGGTCCGCGCGTTCACGCCGAACCAGGGGGGCTTCCGGATAGGGAGAGGCACGGAGGAGCAGCTGTACACCGTAACGGCGGCAATCGACCGGAACCGAAGGAAAGGCCGGTACACGTGCCTACTCGTCTTCGACCTGGCGCGCGCTTTCGACACAGTCGACCACGCGCGCCTGAAGAAACGAATGGTAGAGCGGGGCCTCCCGCTGAAGCTCATTCGATGGGTGGAGTCCTTCCTCAAGGGCAGAAACGCGATCTTCCGAGTGGACGGTGAGTACGGCGCCTCGGCGGAACTTGAGGGCGGTGTTCCGCAAGGGTCTGTACTAGGACCAATACTGTTCCTGCTGTACATCGACGACCTCGGGGACGACCTGGCGAAGCTGAAGGACTCAACGGCCTCGCTCTTCGCCGACGACGTAGGCGTAGTAGCGACGGGCAAAACGATGGCGGAGATGGCGAAGAACGTGCGTCTGATAATACAGGCGATGGAAAAGTGGTCGGACGAGGCGCTGATGCAGCTATCGCACGCAAAGACGGAGGCGATACTGTTCAAGCGCCCCGGAAACCCTGACGCGTCGCCGCCGACGATAGAGTTCCCGGCAACCCGAGCGAACGTGGCGATCCGCGCGGACGCGTACAAAAGGAGAACGAGGAAGCACGGTCGCACGGCTCGTCGGCTGTTTGCACCACAGAGCCAACACCACGAAAAGCGAGTGACCGGACTGAACGGAAAGGCGGCTCGCACCCTGCAAGAGAGAACAATTGCGGAGGAGAGCATCGGAGAGGGCTCCGACCGGCTGACGATCTCCCTGGTGAGGGAACTCGAATGGAAGAAGACCGTCACCCTACTGGGTCTAACCTTCGACGAGGAACTGACATTCGACCAGCATGTCAGCCGAGTGACTGCGGGCGCGGCCAAACACGCGTGCGTTCTCAGGCTTGTATCCGGTGCGGCATGGGGTCATCGAACGAAGACGCTCCGCTCGCTATACTACACCTACGTACTCCCGAAGATGACGTACGCCCTGTCGGTATACGGCGCCTTTGCCAGACCGACGACCATGGCGAAGCTGGAGAGCCAGCACAAGGCCGGGCTTTGCGCCGTCACGGGATGCAGGCGCTCGGCATCCGTGGAGGCCGTTTCGATTGAGTCGCGGGTGCAGCCAATCTCGGTCTATGCCGATCTTCGACTCGCAACACTGTGCGAGAAGCTGGCGACCTACCCGCAGTGGCGTGACACCCTGGTCCCCACAAACAAGCACGACACGATCGCCGTCAAATACGGACTCCTGAAGAGGCGCGCGCGGACGGAAGACGTCGACAGGCAGACCCGCAAGGCGAACCCGTTCGCGCCGTGGGAGCCACGGTGCCCCAAAGTGCACATCTCGGCAACACTGAGGAAGAAGTCGGAAGACGTGGAGGCGAACAGAAGGGTAGTGGAACGTGTGTTAGCCGCCCTGCCGACGCCGCTCTTGGTAACCTGGACCGACGGCTCTGTTGTTGAGGAAACCACAATGGAACCGGCGCTAACAGTCCTCAACGGCACAACGGAACCGACACCCACGGAGACGAAATGGGGAGGAGCCGGGTTTGCCATCGAATCCGGAGAGAATTGGTCGATACGGAGAAGCGCGCAAGACGATCTTCCCTGGTGGGCGACCAACAGCGGTCCGGCCGGCAAGTGGGCGACAAGCTACCGGGCGGAACAGGTGGCGATGCAGAGAGCCCTGCGCGTCCTCGTGGGCAGTCTGAGCAGGAGGAACGACAAAACCCTGTGGATACTGACTGACTCGAGCTCGCTCCTCCAGGACCTCGACCATGGACCACATCGCCAAGTCGACCCAGCCAACATCGAGATCTGGCAGCTGCTGGGCAAGCTCGCCGATCGTGGGTACACCATCCACCTCCAGTTCGTCTACAGCCACTGTGGACTGGCCGGGAACGACGAAGCGGATACCCGGGCGAAGACCGGCGCCAGCTCGCCAGGAGAAAGGGGACCCCGTCCCCCGCTCACGCGATCGACGGCGGCGGCCAGGCACAAGAGCTATGTGCAGAAGAGGTGGTCGGCAGGCGTGCTGAAGGCCCACCCGGAGTTGGGCTCCCACTACGACGGGAAACTCGCACACGCGCAGATCGTCAACGGGAGGAAACTCCCGAAAATCGATCACCTCACGCGACGGGCCGAGCGTGAGATCAGGCAGATCCGCACGGGCCAGCACCGCCTCCTTCGCAATTGGTGCCGGGAGGACTACGACGCGTTAGCGAAGTCCGAACGGAGCTCGAATCGTCCCTGCCCGCATTGCGGAGAGGTAGCCGAGTGCCCGGTCTCGCACCTTTTCTTGGACTGCGGCCATGAGGGGACGCAAGGGAAGCGTGACCTGATGTGGGAAGTGGCCTCCCCGTTACGGCGGGAGGGTGGCCAACCGGTGTGGATACCGAGACACGAACAGCTGTGGAGATTGCTGTTCGAACACCCGGAGACGGCACTCGAGTACCTGCAGGACGGACT
>JAPJBO010001465.1:0-43856 GCA_030068145.1 Diplonema papillatum | reverse complement strand
TCACCTTCGCGGCAGACGACCCATCAGCCGTGGGTCCTGCGGGTGCGCCGCCTCGCACGCTGCGTCGTTGCAGCCTTCGACGTCGCACGCTGCGACGTGGCGGTGCCGGCACCCGGCCCGACGGCACCCCAAGGCCGTCAGGGCCTCGATGCAGGCCGGTGTGGGCACGTGCCTGAAGCGGCACGGCTGGCGGCTGCATCCGCCGGGCGAGTTGAACTCGCGGCAGAGGGGGCGGTCCCCCCTGCGGTCCTCCTGCGGCGGGGGCGCTCTCCCGCCGGCCTTCTGCGGTGCAGCCGTCGCTGCCCTTCTCGATGCGGCCTCTCCGGGCCCCTGTCGTTGCTTTGCGGTCGTCACTGCCTTCGACGTCGGCTTCGAGGCTGTCGGCTGTGCGGCTGCCGCCCTCTGCCCCTCGCTGACATGCGGGGGCTGGCGGCCAGGCGATCCGACTGTTTTCCAGCCGGATCGGGTCATCCTGGGGGGTGCGCGTTGCGTGTGTGTGTGAGGTTCTTTGTGTGTGCGTGCGGGTGTGTGCGTGTGTTCTTTTTTTTTTTTTTTTCGTGCGTGTGCGCGGGCAGGGATTTATAAGGGGATTTCGGCCTAGAGCAATAGCCCATGCAGATGGACGGGCACCCGTCTTTTGCACCGGGGTGCCGAGCACGTGTTTGCCGACCCCCCAGACCCCCCCCCCCCCCCCAGTGGCGGTCCAGCCTGTCCAGCCACCCCAGCCAGCCCTGCAAAGTCGTTGAGGGCCCGAAAATTAGTGCCACCACTGTCCTCCACTGTGAATCACTATGCACCACCATGCGCTATCGTGCCACTGTGCACACCGCACTAGTGTGGATCACTGCGCATCACCGTGCATCACTGCACACCGTGTATAGATTCCGAGCCAGATGTTCCAGAGGGTGGAGGGTGCAGCAGAGAGGTGGGAGAACCAGCAGTTGTCCGGCAAAGGGCGCGTGAGGGGGAAAACACAGCAGTTGGATTACAAGGAAGGGTTGGAGAATAGGGCATGGGGCGTCGTGCCAACTGCTCTCTCTTTGCGAGGACCGCCGACACGGCATCGAAGTACACCGAAGCCTGGCTGGGTTGCCGTGCACTGTCTCTTCCAGGAGCTGAACAACGTATGTTGCCCTAGCATGTCCTTCCTTTTCCCCGGCATTGTCCCGGCCCCATCCTGAGTTGGGCGTGATAGAATCCACCACTGCGGTTGGAAGTTCGGCTGTGTCTCGCCGGGTTGGGCCGCTTGCTCGCCTCCATGACCCCCCCCCCTATGACCCCCCTGGGACCCCCTATGGCTACCCACACCCGCCAGCCCACTTTAGGGGGTGCCCGGTGACTCCCCACGGACTTTGTGCAGATTCATTTTTTTTTTTTTTGAAGCATCTTACGGGGGCCTTCGAGGCAAACTGGGAAAAATGGGCAAGACAAGCAAGTTCCAAAAGGAAGTTCAAATACTTCGTTTGTGGGCCGACACTCGGGTATTCTCTGGTGTCTTTTCGATTGGTGTGACTCAGTCCCTCCTGCTGCAAATTTTGCGAAATGCAGGAGTGGACTAACGGATTTTGTGAATCGGCGCTTGGAGTGAAGAAAAGTCTCTTGGGAGCAAGTCTCCTGGGATTTTTTTTTTTTTTTTTTTGTAACTGAGGGGAAAAATGCCTTACGCACTGACCACAAGCCGGACCAAACTTGCGAGTGTGGGACTGCCGCTTTTTCTGGCGGGATTTACCCACTAAAAAACCTTAACTCAGGATTAGTCGTTTAAGAAGCGGGAATCACCCGTGGACCCACATGGAGAGGCCAACCTCCATGCGGGACTTGGCCAGTCCTGACGCCCCCTCCCGTAGGGGTTCCAGTGGCGAGTTGGATTCCCCTACGCACTTCGGCAACGCGCGGCTCATCCTCCCTAAAGACGAGGATGGTAACGGACCAGTCTGTCAGGGGGCGACACACTCCGGGACAGTCTCCTGGGAATTTTTTTTTTCAACTGGGAGCATCGTACGGGAAACAAATGGGGCTAGGGGTGTGTTGGGCTAGTTCCTTTTCAATTTTCTCATGGGATACGAGAAGAACCCTCTTCCTCCGCGTCCACCCGCGGGGAAGATCGTACACCCAAAGAGAAGTTCCTTTTTTTTTTTTTTGGGACACAGAACACCATAAGTAAATAAAAACCAAGCTAATGGGAAGCGAACGGGAAGCAAGCGGATGAGGACGGTGTTCTGTGTTGCTGGGGCCCCCGTCCTCATGCCCCTTTTCTCTTACTCACCCCAGCGAAGCAAAACGTTTCACCACAAAGACACAAACAGGTTTCACTCTATTTTATCAGGGCTGAATCATCTCAGGGCCATGTCATTTTGCGAATCGGCGCTTGGAGTGAAATAAAAATTCTTCACGTTTATGAGAGGGCCAAAAGGGAGTCAAACTTGGCAAGGCTCACCTGGAAGGTGCCTCTTTGCACCGCCCCCCCCGTTCCTGCTGGGCAGCTTGGGGCAGGATCTTTTACGCCTGGGAAGGGTAGGTGCGCAGCTCGGACGCCAGATACGAAGTAAGGGGCCTTCACCCACAGCAAAGGTACTGCTTGCCTTGGCTGTGTTTCGAAAAACATGTTTCCAGGGGACACCGCGAGGAGGTGGCAAGTCAGATTTTGTCCCCCCTTGAAAAGGTGCCCTTGAAAAGGTCCCCTTGAAAAGGTCCCCTTGAAAAGGTCCCCTTGAAAAGGTCCCCTTGAAAAGGTCCCCTTGAAAAGGTCCCCTTGAAAAGGTCCCCTTGAAAAGGTCCCCTTGAAAAGGTCCCCTTGAAAAGGTCCCCTTGAAAAGGTCCCCTTGAAAAGGTCCCCTTGAAAAGGTCCCCTTGAAAAGGTCCCCTTGAAAAGGTCCCCTTGAAAAGGTCCCCTTGAAAAGGTCCCCTTGAAAAGGTCCCCTTGAAAAGGTCCCCTTGAAAAGGTCCCCTTGAAAAGGTCCCCTTGAAAAGGTCCCCTTGAAAAGGTCCCCTTGAAAAGGTCCCCTTGAAAAGGTCCCCTTGAAAAGGTCCCCTTGAAAAGGTCCCCTTGAAAAGGTCCCCTTGAAAAGGTCCCCTTGAAAAGGTCCCCTTGAAAAGGTCCCCTTGAAAAGGTCCCCTTGAAAAGGTCCCCTTGAAAAGGTCCCCTTGAAAAGGTCCCCTTGAAAAGGTCCCCTTGAAAAGGTCCCCTTGAAAAGGTCCCCTTGAAAAGGTCCCCTTGAAAAGGTCCCCTTGAAAAGGTCCCCTTGAAAAGGTCCCCTTGAAAAGGTCCCCTTGAAAAGGTCCCCTTGAAAAGGTCCCCTTGAAAAGGTCCCCTTGAAAAGGTCCCCTTGAAAAGGTCCCCTTGAAAAGGTCCCTTTGAAAAGGTCCCCTGTTGAAAAGGTCCCCTGTTGAAAAGGCCCCCTGTTGAAAAGGTCCCTGGAAGGAAGAACCCGAAGAGGCGACCTGGAAAGTAAATGGCGGTGCTTCTTCAGTGCATTCTGGCAAACATCCCCAATACAAGAAGTGATTTGGTGTTCACCTCGCTTCGGTGGTGACACTTGTGGTCAGCAGTATCCAATGTCCAAGGCAAAGCCTTCTGGGTTAGTTGAGAAGTGTGCTACTGGCCGGAGCTGCCGGTATCTTGATGTAACAACCTGAAATGATAACCAAAGGTCGAAATGCAGGTGTGTACGATTGTTACAGCCACTTTTTACAGACTTCCTTTATTTTGTGAGAAACAGTTCAAGAACCTGTGGGTTCACAAATCCGGATTTGACCGACACCAACTTCGTGCCTGAAGCAAAGGGAAAATGAGCTCATTCCACGTTTGGAAAACATCCATCTCGACAAAGCTGTGACGCATGATTGCAAGAGATGTCACCTGTGTTTTGTTTCATTGGCTGTTGGCCTGCGATCGAAAACCACTGTCTGGCCAGCAAATGGAAGTTCGTTGATTTAGCTTCGTCAACATGGGAGGACTGAGATGACTCAGTGTGATTGAAGCTGAAGCCCACAACTGACTTTAAGGCAGTGACTGGAATAGTAGGTACAGCAAGGAGAGTAGTAGGAGCTCCTCATCTTTTCGCTGACCGCACTACCTGGATGTGGTTTCAGGTGGCAAATTGGCAAATGGCCATGATCAGAAGGTCCGATGCAGGCGGCTTAATTTCCTCACACATTGCATAAGCAAGGGTGTGAGTGGTTGTGTGAGGGAAAGAGAGAGAGGGAGAGGCCCTGTAACATGTTATCAGTCGGCTAATATGAATCTTCTAAGACTAGCATCTTACATGATGACAAAAAAGAAGTGCGTAGTTTTGTTTTATTGGCGCTATTTGTGGATTAGAAGGTCGGTATTTTAAAGTCTCCGGTTGACTGTAGAGGCTTCGGTATGGAGGGGATTGAGAAAAATGAGAGGGTGCCGCTCGTTTCGGGTGATGTGTCGTTCCGTTGTGAAACCTTGTGAAGTCCCCTATCGCGTTTAGGGGGTGTTTGGGATTGGGTAGGGTGTGGTCGTTCTGCTCCGGCGTGAAAAGCCAGGAAGTTTCGACGCTAATCTTCGACTCTTGATTAAGTTCACCGCAAACCCCGCAAACCCGCAAACCCGTTGTGTGCTCGTCAGGAAGATCCCGGTGCCTGGCTTTTCTTCTGGGTGGTTTCGTGTTGCTCGGTGGCTGTGTGTTACGCGGCACGGATTAGGGGAGGAGAAACGGAAAAAACTGGGGAGAAAAAAAATAGAGAGAGAGAGAGAGAGAGAGAGAGAGAGAGACGAGTTAGAGTGCAGGGACCATCTCTCCGAGGAGTATCCGGTCGCCCCACTACTATCCCGTACTACTACAGCGGGCGCAAGTCGTTGCGCCGTGGGCGCGGAGCGAGCCGTGGCCCTGTCAAAGATGATTGTTGCACCGATGGTGGCGCAGCCGGGGGCGTTCTGACTGGCGGACGAGACCGCCTGGCAGGCGTGTGTTGACACGTTGTTTCGCGGGCTCTCCTCCTTTTGGCAATAGCCCGCCCTATGGCGGCGGCTAGCATCTTGACAGAGAATCTCAACTCCCACTGAACAAAGGGTACGTCGTGCGGATATTCAGGCACGGCATCGTTCCAGCTGTTACGGGCGCAAATTGTTTCCAGCTTGCCCAACATCCACTCGGTCTTCCGTCCAGCCGCAAAGCGTGGGCGGTGGGTACAACCCGGCATAGCCGGCGCACCAAAACAGCGGAGGGAACAGACCCCCTGCCGCCATTTCCCAGGGAAGGAGGCGACTCCTGAGTCGGCGCAGCACAGGTCGTTGATGGCTCGCATAAGGTACCCAATTTGCAGCCCCTTCTCGGCGAAGGTTCTCCCCGGGAGCTTCGAACGCGTAAATGCCAAAAATATATTCTTTTACTTGTTTGTTGTCGACAACATATGGTACGATGCCAAAAGGGGGGGAAAATGTTTCTTGGGTTTGAAGGGGGGGGGGGGGGGTTTTGGGCAGATGTTTTATGGCATAGTAAGATACTGGGCATGTGGGGTATAGGACCCATACCCCCCCAGAAACCATGTTTTCGGGCCGATTTTGGGGTCCAATGCCCTCGGAGAACCTTTTTCTGAGCGCAAAACTCAGTTGTTGTGGACTTTGAGGCCCCAGGTAGGGTTACGACTGTACAATGGCTACGGCGGCAGCACCCACCCAGAACAGGAACTTAACTCTGTTCTCAGAATGCGTGACTTGTAAATGCGTTTCGTTCGAAGAATTGGCTCAAAAATTTGCAAGGCAAGACGCACACGAAGTACGATAGGTCACAGGGCTCCATGCGGAGACACTTTAGAGCGACGAGAGCCTTTCTGATGAAAGCTGCAGGAGTTGACCCGATTGCGCCCGGGGTCTCTGTACAGAGGGCGACCGACAAAGGTGACCCATGAGGCAGCAGGCATTCGACGATCTCGTGGAGGCAACCACCGACGTCGTGGGTCACGGAAAAGCTGTCGTGCACAAGACGTTCGTCGCACAAATCCTTCTAGCACAGGCTGGTGGACGAAGAAGGCCAACTAACGGCAAAGGTGGCGTACACCACGTACCGCCTGCTACGTGGTGCCCGGTTCGAACACCTGGCCGGACGTGTGCGACACCTGCAGAAGGGAACACGATTAACCATCGCCTTCGTGAGGTTACCAGCAGCAAACTCACTTCTTTCGATCCGACAAGCCGATTTCTGCCAATAAAAGTTGCCAATACTGCCAGAAGAACCTGGGGTCAGCTTTTTTAACAACCAGGGGCCTCGCCTCCTTGATGATTGATTTGCGTTGGACGACAGGTGACTCGATCCAACTTGGGGAACTGTTTTAGCTGGTGTACAGTGGGTTTCACACTGGATTTGCGGGTGTCACACTCGATTCCGCACTGGATTTTTGGGTGTCAGTGGATTTCACGCTGGATTTGCGGGTGTGGCACACTGGATCTAGCAGGTGTGCCCACGCCCGACACTTTGGCCGCACAGTTAACACCCCCACACGAAGCTGGAGTGCACCGTGCGGGGCCTCGAAACCCACAGAAACAGAGTTTTGCGCTCAGAAAAAGGCTCTCCGAGGGCATTTGGCCCCAAAACCGGCCCGAAAAAATGGTTTCTGGGGGGATATGGGTCCCATACCCCACATGCCCAGTATCTTACTATGCCATAAAACATCTGCCCAAACCCCCCCCCCCCCCCCCCCCCCCTTTTGGCATCGTACCATATTGTGGTTGAGGTGTAATTCAGATGTAGATCTAAGCTGCCCACGTCAAACTTTGTTACTTGGGGGGGGGTCGAATACAGGAGGTACCTTGAATACAAGAGGCATTTTGGAAATCTGGAAAAAAGTTGGCTTTTTTTCTTTGTCCGCATAACAGACCTTTTTCGACGGTTTTCTGATCGCGATGAGCTCCGATGAAGAGAACCGTGAAAAATAGACCCGGGGACCAAGAATTATGTGCGTGGTTCGCGGGTCTTTACCAGATGCGGGGCACCGGGCATGGAACCCACAGGTTTCCAATGAAAAGGACGGGAATCGACCCACTGGTTGGTGCCATTTCTTTGCTGGCCTGTGTAGCAGACCTTTTTCGGCGAATTTGTGCTTGCGTTCAGCTCCGATGAGAGAACCGTGAAAAATAGACCCGGAGACCACAAATTATGTGTGTCTTCCAAGAAGAACGGGGTTCCCGCGGGTTCCGGGTTTGTGGTACTTTTTTCCATTTCTTTTTCGGGAAAATTGCAGGATCGGCACGCCGAATACAAGAGGTACCTCTTGTATTCGACCCCCCCCCAGTTAGCATTGAGTTCTTTTAAGTACATGAACCACATGGATTAGCATGCACTTGTTAAGCAGCAACACCCATTTGATGCAAGGTAAAGGAGAAGGTCGACATACATCCTCAGTGAACAAGTCATCAAACATCTCTGCTAGCTGATCAGTGTCTTCCCCTTCGAATGCCGAGACAAGGAACCGCTTCAGGTCAGCTCGTGACAGTACCTCCTGCCCTGGAGTCAGCAACTGCACGAGGAGTTCCACTATTTGATCCTTCACACCAAACATTGCCACGTTCAGGACTTCCATGACACGAAAAAATTTGATGCAGCGATTGGCTCGTTTTGCGGTTGGTGTCATGGTTTTGTATCCAGCGCCAACAGGGTCGCTCAACAGCCACCACAGTCCCTCTTGCAGAGCATCGGATTTCAAAAACACAGACACCATTGCTGCGAAGCTGGGGTCGGCATCTGGTGGAATCAGGTCCTGCGAAGGAAGCAGCTGTTCAAGAAACACGGGAAGGTTCTCGAGGGTCAAAAATACTTGCATTCCACTTTTGACGTCCTCGCGGCCACTGTCGCTGCAGCGCAGAAACATTTCCCACACTGCTGCGATTTGCTCCTGCGAGAAGTGGGTGACCTGTGTGGAATGGTGTTCGAAGGTTCCATAAGAAGGATAGCTGAGTCGCAGCTCTTGCGGGTTTGCGGGCTATGTAGGATGGAAACGTTGGAAACGTTTCCGTTTCCGTTTCCGTTTCCGTCAGATAATGTGACCGGCCGACTGACAGAATTGTCTCGTCTTGCCGAATGTCACGTATTTCCTTTCGGCAATCCTGCACGTCCGAGCAAACTCGTCAGTGGCAGCTTTGAGGCGAGCACTTACAGCTTGCCTCAGGCCCAACTGACCCACGTCCAATTGCTGCTGCACGGAAACCTTCTCCACTCCGCCTGCAATGTTCTTCATTGAATATTCGCTACTACAGCCACAAATCAGTCGGCTTCTGAACTAGTGTTGTTGCTTGAGGAGTCGGACAGAGTCGGACAGATTTGGTTCAACAGCCTTCCATTATGCGGCTGGTGGAGGCTTTGTTGATATCTGCAGGCTGCTTGCATCTTCAGGAGTCAGTCACACATCTGCAGACAGAAAAAGTTGGAGAACTAAGATCTGCACGGATCCACGATCCATCGAGGCTCACTCTTTGTACGGATCCACGCTCCATCGAGCCTCACTCTTTGTACGGATCCACGCTCCATCGAGGCTCACTCTTTGTACGGATCCACGATCCATCGAGGCTCACTCTTTGCACGGATCCACGATCCATCGAGGCTCACTCTTTGTACGGATCCACGATCCATCGAGGCTCACTCTTTGTACGGATCCACGATCCATCGAGGCTCACTCTTTGTACGGATCCACGATCCATCGAGGCTCACTCTTTGTACGGATCCACGATCCATCGAGGCTCACTCTTTGTACGGATCCACGATCCATCGAGGCTCACTCTTTGTACGGATCCACGATCCATCGAGGCTCACTCTTTGCACGGATCCACGATCCATCGAGGCTCACTCTTTGTACGGATCCACGCTCCATCGAGGCTCACTCTTTGTACGGATCCACGCTCCATCGAGGCTCACTCTTTGTACGGATCCACGATCCATCGAGGCTCACTCTTTGCACGGATCCACGATCCATCGAGGCTCACTCTTTGTACGGATCCACGATCCATCGAGGCTCACTCTTTGTACGGATCCACGATCCATCGAGGCTCACTCTTTGTACGGATCCACGATCCATCGAGGCTCACTCTTTGTACGGATCCACGATCCATCGAGGCTCACTCTTTGTACGGATCCACGATCCATCGAGGCTCACTCTTTGTACGGATCCACGATCCATCGAGGCTCACTCTTTGTACGGATCCACGCTCCATCGAGGCTCACTCTTTGTACGGATCCACGATCCATCGAGGCTCACTCTTTGTACGGATCCACGATCCATCGAGGCTCACTCTTTGTACGGATCCACGATCCATCGAGGCTCACTCTTTGTACGGATCCACGATCCATCGAGGCTCACTCTTTGTACGGATCCACGATCCATCGAGGCTCACTCTTTGTACGGATCCACGATCCATCGAGGCTCACTCTTTGTACGGATCCACGATCCATCGAGGCTCACTCTTTGTACGGATCCACGATCCATCGAGGCTCACTCTTTGTACGGATCCACGATCCATCGAGGCTCACTCTTTGTACGGATCCACGATCCATCGAGGCTCACTCTTTGTACGGATCCACGATCCATCGAGGCTCACTCTTTGTACGGATCCACGATCCATCGAGGCTCACTCTTTGTACGGATCCACGATCCATCGAGGCTCACTCTTTGTACGGATCCACGATCCATCGAGGCTCACTCTTTGTACGGATCCACGATCCATCGAGGCTCACTCTTTGTACGGATCCACGATCCATCGAGGCTCACTCTTTGTACGGATCCACGATCCATCGAGGCTCACTCTTTGTACGGATCCACGATCCATCGAGGCTCACTCTTTGTACGGATCCACGATCCATCGAGGCTCACTCTTTGTACGGATCCACGATCCATCGAGGCTCACTCTTTGTACGGATCCACGATCCATCGAGGCTCACTCTTTGTACGGATCCACGATCCATCGAGGCTCACTCTTTGTACGGATCCACGATCCATCGAGGCTCACTCTTTGTACGGATCCACGATCCATCGAGGCTCACTCTTTGCACGGATCCACGATCCATCGAGGCTCACTCTTTGTACGGATCCACGATCCATCGAGGCTCACTCTTTGTACGGATCCACGCTCCATCGAGGCTCACTCTTTGTACGGATCCACGCTCCATCGAGGCTCACTCTTTGTACGGATCCACGCTCCATCGAGGCTCACTCTTTGTACGGATCCACGATCCATCGAGGCTCACTCTTTGTACGGATCCACGATCCATCGAGGCTCACTCTTTGCACGGATCCACGATCCATCGAGGCTCACTCTTTGCACGGATCCACGATCCATCGAGGCTCACTCTTTGTACGGATCCACGCTCCATCGAGGCTCACTCTTTGTACGGATCCACGCTCCATCGAGGCTCACTCTTTGTACGGATCCACGCTCCATCGAGGCTCACTCTTTGTACGGATCCACGATCCATCGAGGCTCACTCTTTGCACGGATCCACGATCCATCGAGGCTCACTCTTTGTACGGATCCACGATCCATCGAGGCTCACTCTTTGCACGGATCCACGATCCATCGAGGCTCACTCTTTGTACGGATCCACGCTCCATCGAGCCTCACTCTTTGTACGGATCCACGCTCCATCGAGGCTCACTCTTTGTACGGATCCACGCTCCATCGAGGCTCACTCTTTGTACGGATCCACGATCCATCGAGGCTCACTCTTTGCACGGATCCACGATCCATCGAGGCTCACTCTTTGTACGGATCCACGATCCATCGAGGCTCACTCTTTGCACGGATCCACGATCCATCGAGGCTCACTCTTTGTACGGATCCACGATCCATCGAGGCTCACTCTTTGTACGGATCCACGCTCCATCGAGGCTCACTCTTTGTACGGATCCACGCTCCATCGAGGCTCACTCTTTGTACGGATCCACGATCCATCGAGGCTCACTCTTTGCACGGATCCACGATCCATCGAGGCTCACTCTTTGTACGGATCCACGATCCATCGAGGCTCACTCTTTGTACGGATCCACGATCCATCGAGGCTCACTCTTTGTACGGATCCACGATCCATCGAGGCTCACTCTTTGCACGGATCCACGATCCATCGAGGCTCACTCTTTGTACGGATCCACGATCCATCGAGGCTCACTCTTTGTACGGATCCACGATCCATCGAGGCTCACTCTTTGTACGGATCCACGATCCATCGAGGCTCACTCTTTGTACGGATCCACGATCCATCGAGGCTCACTCTTTGCACGGATCCACGATCCATCGAGGCTCACTCTTTGTACGGATCCACGCTCCATCGAGGCTCACTCTTTGTACGGATCCACGCTCCATCGAGGCTCACTCTTTGTACGGATCCACGATCCATCGAGGCTCACTCTTTGTACGGATCCACGATCCATCGAGGCTCACTCTTTGTACGGATCCACGCTCCATCGAGGCTCACTCTTTGTACGGATCCACGATCCATCGAGGCTCACTCTTTGTACGGATCCACGATCCATCGAGGCTCACTCTTTGCACGGATCCACGATCCATCGAGGCTCACTCTTTGTACGGATCCACGATCCATCGAGGCTCACTCTTTGTACGGATCCACGATCCATCGAGGCTCACTCTTTGCACGGATCCACGATCCATCGAGGCTCACTCTTTGTACGGATCCACGATCCATCGAGGCTCACTCTTTGTACGGATCCACGATCCATCGAGGCTCACTCTTTGCACGGATCCACGATCCATCGAGGCTCACTCTTTGTACGGATCCACGATCCATCGAGGCTCACTCTTTGTACGGATCCACGATCCATCGAGGCTCACTCTTTGTACGGATCCACGATCCATCGAGGCTCACTCTTTGTACGGATCCACGATCCATCGAGGCTCACTCTTTGCACGGATCCACGATCCATCGAGGCTCACTCTTTGTACGGATCCACGCTCCATCGAGGCTCACTCTTTGTACGGATCCACGCTCCATCGAGGCTCACTCTTTGTACGGATCCACGATCCATCGAGGCTCACTCTTTGTACGGATCCACGCTCCATCGAGGCTCACTCTTTGTACGGATCCACGATCCATCGAGGCTCACTCTTTGCACGGATCCACGATCCATCGAGGCTCACTCTTTGTACGGATCCACGATCCATCGAGGCTCACTCTTTGTACGGATCCACGCTCCATCGAGGCTCACTCTTTGTACGGATCCACGATCCATCGAGGCTCACTCTTTGTACGGATCCACGATCCATCGAGGCTCACTCTTTGTACGGATCCACGATCCATCGAGGCTCACTCTTTGCACGGATCCACGATCCATCGAGGCTCACTCTTTGTACGGATCCACGATCCATCGAGGCTCACTCTTTGTACGGATCCACGCTCCATCGAGGCTCACTCTTTGTACGGATCCACGATCCATCGAGGCTCACTCTTTGTACGGATCCACGATCCATCGAGGCTCACTCTTTGTACGGATCCACGATCCATCGAGGCTCACTCTTTGTACGGATCCACGATCCATCGAGGCTCACTCTTTGCACGGATCCACGATCCATCGAGGCTCACTCTTTGTACGGATCCACGATCCATCGAGGCTCACTCTTTGTACGGATCCACGCTCCATCGAGGCTCACTCTTTGTACGGATCCACGATCCATCGAGGCTCACTCTTTGTACGGATCCACGATCCATCGAGGCTCACTCTTTGCACGGATCCACGATCCATCGAGGCTCACTCTTTGTACGGATCCACGATCCATCGAGGCTCACTCTTTGTACGGATCCACGATCCATCGAGGCTCACTCTTTGCACGGATCCACGATCCATCGAGGCTCACTCTTTGTACGGATCCACGATCCATCGAGGCTCACTCTTTGTACGGATCCACGATCCATCGAGGCTCACTCTTTGTACGGATCCACGCTCCATCGAGGCTCACTCTTTGTACGGATCCACGCTCCATCGAGGCTCACTCTTTGTACGGATCCACGCTCCATCGAGGCTCACTCTTTGTACGGATCCACGCTCCATCGAGGCTCACTCTTTGTACGGATCCACGCTCCAACGAGGCTCACTCTTTGTACGGATCCACGCTCCAACGAGGCTCACTCTTTGTACGGATCCACGATCCATCGAGGCTCACTCTTTGCACGGATCCACGATCCATCGAGGCTCACTCTTTGTACGGATCCACGATCCATCGAGGCTCACTCTTTGCACGGATCTTGCTGCACCCACAACCCGTGTCTGTTCTGACAGAACATTCCCGAACGAAAAGATCATACCTGCTCTATAGACCTTCTCATACCACCGTAGACGCAAGCAGAAAAGTTGTTTACCGAGCCATCGTCGTCCTGCCAAGCAAGTGTTGCAGACCGAAGGAGCTTCATTATGGCACCATCGCAGCTTTTGTCCCATACGTGCACAAGAGTTGATCTACAGGGGTATAGAAACGGGATTTGGGCCTGAGTGCTCTCAGGACTCTCATGGTGCAGAAAGAATCCGATGTCTGGAGGTAGGATGGTAACACCTGGCGTTTTTGATCGCACCGCTTGCCGGAATGTGCGTACATCCCAACCGAAGCCTCCGAGGGACAAATCAAGAAATGAATGCTGACGATCACCCAATGTGGAGTGGTCGATCAGAGTTACTTCCACTTCGTGCGCGCAGTACGGCTGAAGATTGGCTGTTGGGAATATCGTGTTGTCTGTTCGAAATCGTATGCGAAGAAGGGTCGCGTTCAATCGCTTGATCAGCATTTTCCCCAGCAACCCGTCGGGTGTTTTATACAAAACGATGGCTTCCTCGCGCCAGCTCTTTCCGGGCCAGATGTCGACCGGCTTCCCTTCCAAAGGGGCGCAGAACGAAATGCTCACAGGGAGGGATTCCCACTCAGCAAGTCGCTCCCACTTGACCGGTGCTGCAGGGTCACTTATGCGCCAAAGTGGAACCGGTGCGGGCGTAAAAGCCGACGATGCTTTCTGTTTTGATGGCGGTATCAGGGCCGGGAGTGGCGGTTCGCTTTTTGATGGCAGCAGGCCGTCCATCGCAAACTCGTCCGAATCGCTGTCATCGTCTTCGAAATCGGTGTCTTCTTTCGCGTGGTTGTTGCTGGGGACTACCTGTTCATCCGAGCTGTCGTCAAAGTCCATGTAGTTTGGGTAGTTTGTTTTTGGTCCACCCCTCCGTTTGCCCCCTTTTTGTACTCCCCCCTTCGACACACGCACTCTACCACAAAAACGATGTGTGCGTACCGCCTACGTTACCTTAAAAGAACCCTTTCGACGATGGTCACCCGGAGACCTTCAATAATCAAGCGAGCTTTCTCTGTTGTGGACTCGCGGTACGATAGCTCGTTGCTCAACTGAAAACGCAACAGAGAGATGTGCTCGGGCACCCATTCATGCAACTTACTCATACCTTCAGCAACCAGGCACCACCATCGACTCAGGTTCGCATTTTTCGAAGTGGAGTGCTCGCTTGAAACTCCGGGTTCAGGGTCGCCGGGGTGGCTTTTTGGCACTGTCCTGTATGCTCTGTCTGGACGAGGGTGGTGGCTTCACGAAGTAAGAGTATATATTATGTTTGTTGATTGTTGGTGGTTTCGGCCGTCGTTCATTTGTCGGCGGAAACCCCGGAGCGGCATAGTTATGGGATCTCGAAACCTTTCGCAGACCGCATTTGGAAGACTTCGTGATGATGAAAACGCAACAGAGAGAGTCTTGGGATGTGCTCGGGCACCCATTCATGCAACTTACTCATACCTTCAGCAACCAGGCACCACCATCGACCCAGGTTCGCATTTTTCGAAGTGGAGTGCTCGCTTGAAACTCCGGGGGTTCAGGGTCGCCGGGGTGGCTTTTTGGCACTGTCCTGTATGCTCTGTCTGGACGAGGGTGGTGGCTTCACGAGGTAAGAGTATATATTATGTTTGTTGATTGTTGGTGGTTTCGGCCGTCGTTCATTTGTCGGCGGAAACCCCGGAGCGGCATAGTTATGGGATCTCGAAACCTTTCGCAGACCGCATTTGGAAGACTTCGTGATGATGAAAACGCAACAGAGAGAGTCTTGGGATGTGCTCGGGCACCCATTCATGCAACTTACTCATACCTTCAGCAACCAGGCACCACCATCGACCCAGGTTCGCATTTTTCGAAGTGGAGTGCTCGCTTGAAACTCCGGGGGTTCAGGGTCGCCGGGGTGGCTTTTTGGCACTGTCCTGTATGCTCTGTCTGGACGAGGGTGGTGGCTTCACGAGGTAAGAGTATATATTATGTTTGTTGATTGTTGGTGGTTTCGGCCGTCGTTCATTTGTCGGCGGAAACCCCGGAGCGGCATAGTTATGGGATCTCGAAACCTTTCGCAGACCGCATTTGGAAGACTTCGTGATGATGAAAACGCAACAGAGAGAGTCTTGGGATGTGCAACTTACTCAATACCTTCAGCAACCGGGCACCACCATCGACCCAGGTTCGCATTTTCGGAGTGGAGTGCTCGCTTGAAACTCCGGGGGTTGAGGGTCGCCGGGATGACTTTTGGCACTATGGGAAGATGTCCTTTATTCTCTCTGTCTGGACTCGAGGGTGGTTTTTTTAGAGTTAAAGTTCGCTTGAAATACCGGGGTTTTAGGGTCTCCGTGTGACCGTTCATGAATGGGTTATCTTAGAGCAAGAAAGGGCTTTATGGTTACGGATTGGGGGACTCGAGGGTGGTTTTTTTAGAGTTAAAGTTCGCTTGAAATACCGGGGTTTTAGGGTCTCCGTGTGACCGTTCATGAATGGGTTCTCTTAGAGCAAGAAAGGGCTTTATGGTTACGGATTGGGGGACTCGAGGGTGGTTTTTTTGTTGCTGATTGTTGGTGGTTTCGGCCGTCGTTCATTTGTTGGCCGAAATCCTGGAATGGCATGTTGGACAAGTCTGGTGCACTCGCGGTAATTCCAGCACCAGTAGCGTATATTAATGCTGCTGCTGTTAAAATGCTCGTAGTTGGACCCAGAGCTCAGGTTGCACGGTGGCCCAGTTTGCTGGGCACCAGCGTACTGCTGGTATTCAGAAGGCTGGGATAAACCCCTGGCATCAAGACCTGTGCTCTATGAACGGCGGTAATGGTGCCTTGGCCACGATATGGGGTCTCGAAACCTTTCGCAGACCGCATTTGACTTCGTAACATTTCTTCACGAGCCGACCGGCCTTGCCCCACGAAGCAATGCGCGTCCAAGTCCCTTGCACGGCTACTGTAGCAGTCTCGATGGTTGCACCTTCCTCAACCACTACAGCGGGGGGGGTGAAAAACTTAGTTTGATGTGTCAGACCGAACACTGCCTTGCATGCGCGTTTGATGCTGACACGCAGTCTTCTTTTCAAAAGAAGACGCCAAATAGCAGCGGAGTGCACCATCGGACACTTACGGCAGTCCTTGCTCCGGAGCTGGTAGTTAGTTGGTGAGAGGATACATCGGCGCGCTTCGAAAGGGTTTCTGCGGGAAAATAATGGTGGTTGCTGCTCGGAGCAAAAAACCATCGATCTTGCCAGCGGCGCATGATTCATGCGCCAACTGCAAAGCGAAACGAAAACAACACTTCCAGCTTTCGGTGTATGTGTGTGTGTGTGCCACAGTGCGCGCAGTGGAAACTGGTGTACCGTGGTGGTGCAAACATCCGAAAAAGCAGAGGGAGGGAGCAGACGAGCAGCGTGGGAGGGGGTTGTTGAATCCGTCCCCAGGATCGACTGGAAAAACATCGTCTAAAGGTGTCCTCTGTTGTTTCAGTAGATCCATTCCCAGTCTCGGAGATGGAATGGATCGACTGGGAAAACATTATAACTGGTCCTCTGTTGTTCCAATGGATCCATTCCCAGCCCCGGAGAGTCTCGGCCTCACGGAGCTGGAATGGATCGACTGGGAAAACAGTGTAAAGTGTCCTCTGTTGTTCCAATGGATCCATTCTCAGCCCCGGAGAGTCTCGGCCTCACGGAGCTGGAATGGACCGACTGGGAAAACAGTGTAAAGTGTTCTCTGTTGTTCCAATGGATCCATTCCCAGCCCCGGAGAGTCTCGGCCTCGCGGAGCTGGAATGGATCAGTGTAAAGGGTGTTCTGTTGTTCCAGTAGATCCATTCCCGGCGAGTCTCGGCCCTGCGGGGCTGCCAGGGGGTCCGGGCTCCGGGCACCGGCCAGCCCTGGGGCCGGGCCCCAGTGCTACCATCGCCCCTCGAGACGGTATTTACTTTACATAAGCGCCAGCTTGGAAATGCTCGACAAAAGCTGCCAGACAAAGAACCGAAGGGATCCCAAGTGCTGTAGCTACCGAACCACGTGTTGAACGGACGAGGTCATGCCCTACACGACAAGACACACAAACACAACAGGTCAAAGTCCTGAGTGAGAAAACAACGTGGTGTGAGCAAAGCACAAAACAGATTGCGTTTGTATTGGATTTTCCCCTCTACGTCTATATTTCCTCCCTTCCATTCGGAGTCAAAGCAGCTGCGTCGAGTATTCTGGCTGCGTGCTCGATCAAAGGCCGCCTCCAGGCTCTGTTAACTCATCTGAATACTGCAGGCCATCGCTACAGATACTCTGCATTCTAACTGTCCTTCGACTTGCTGCTGGAGCAGCCACGGGGCAACTGTGCACACGTGAGCCACCATGTTGCTGCTGTTGTTGGTGCTGTTGCTGTCGTCGCTCGTTCTTGCCGTGTCGCCAGTTGGGGAAAAGCTATTCAGAGTTATGTGTCCCTTCCGAATGCTCCTTTGCATAGAATTGGTGCAGAGGTAAAAAGCAGTTCGACGTGCGCGGGTCAATCCTGCATCACAGTGAGTGACGGTCCACGCCACGCTGCAGATATTCTGCATTCTAACCTCAACTAATCCGAACGCGGACGGGCGGGCGCCGGCCCCGCCAATTACGCCGTCACCAGCAAGGAAGGCATCAGCGCCGGTAAAGCGAAGACGAGAGACGACGACCCCCCAGCGCCGCCCGTAAAAGCGAAGGCAAAGGCCGCAGAAGCATGCAAACCGGCAAGGGAAGGGAAGGGTCGCAAAGCGAGGACGACGATTCGGATGAGTGCAAACGCCAGAAGCACGACACGGTACGATCGAAGAGGTAGTCATCCAGTGGCTAATGCAGGCCATCGCTTACAGATATTCTGCATTCTAACCTCAATAGCCTATCGACAGTCTATCAGCAGGTTAGCATAGTACACGACACGGTACGATCGAAGAGGTAGTCATCCAGTGGCTAATGCAGGCCATCGCTTACAGATATTCTGCATTCTAACCTCAATAGCCTATCGACAGTCTATCAGCAGGTTAGCATAGTACACGACACGGTACGATCGAAGAGGTAGTCATCCAGTGGCTAATGCAGGTTATCGCTTACAGATATTCTGCATTCTAACCTCAATAGCCTATCGACAGTCTATCAGCATAGCATAGTACACGACACGGTACGATCGAAGAGGCAGTCATCCAGTGGCTAATGCAGATTATCGCCACAGATTCTTTGCATTCTAACCCAAAACTAATCCGAACGAACACGGTCTGTCAGGAGGGGAGATGGACCGGCTTTAGTCACGGTGGTTGCGAGGCTTTCCCCGTGCCGACAGGTCAATCGGAGGCAGAAGGGGCACCCGGCTGGCACTCAGCAGCGACCGCTTCGACGGCTCCGCCCCTCGAGACGGCGTTTTCTGGCTGCGGGGCTGCTGGGGCTCGAGCAGAAGGCTGCCACCAGGTCTATGGTGCGAATCAGCCGCGCGATACGAGTCCAAGCCACCAGACCTCTGCTGGACGTCAGCTCCGCCGAATGAGTCCGTGACACCAGACCTTTGTTGGAAATCAGTTCCAGGAAACGAGTCTAAGCCACCAGGTCTCTGCTGGACATCAGCTCCGCCGAATGAGTCCGTGACACCAGACCTTTGTTGGAAATCAGTTCCATGAAACGAGTCTAAGCCACCAGGTCTCTGCTGGACATCAGCTCCACGCAATGAGTCCGTGACACCAGACCTTTGTTGGAAATCAGTTCCATGAAACGAGTCTAAGCCACCAGGTCTCTGCTGGACATCAGCTCCACGCAATGAGTCCATGACACCAGATCTCTGCTGGACATCAGCTCCACGAAATGAGTCCATGGCACCAGATCGCTGCTGGACATCAGCTCCACGAAATGAGTCCATGACACCAGATCGCTGCTGGACATCAGCTCCACGAAATGAGTCCATGACACCAGATCGCTGCTGGACATCAGCTCCACGAAATGAGTCCATGACACCAGATCGCTGCTGGACATCAGCCCCACGGAATGAGTCCAAGCCGTCCGACCTCGGCCGCGCATCAGCCCGGGCCGACGGCCCCTTGGCAGCCGCCGCCACCGCCCTGCGGCCCTCCACAACCACGGCACCCCCCCTGCCGGCGGCCTTGCCGCCGCGCCGCCGCCCGTCGGCGCGGCGGGCGGGAGGCTGCTGGTGGTAGCGGGGGTCCAGTGGGTTTGCCGCTTCACCGGGCGGCGGCGGCGGCGGCTGCGGCTGTTCAAAGGCAGCGTCGTACGCCGGGTGCGACGCATCGCCGGCGAACGCGGCCTGGCGGTCGAGGGCGATGCCCGAGTCTACCGGCATTTTGCCGTCGCGCACGAAGCGGACGACCCGGTTGCCCAGCATCTTGACTCCGGCCATGCAGGCGAGCAGCAGGTGCAGGCCCGTTTTGCGGGAGTCCATCCGCAGCCCCAGGGGCAGCCCCTGGGGCCGGATGCCGGCTTGTGCCAGCGTCTCCTTCACAGTGCGGCTGAGGTCGTCTGCGATGGCCTCCACGTCTTCGGCGCTTAGTTGCTGCTGCTGCTGCTGCAGCAGCAGCGAGTTGGCAGCCTCCGCTGGCGAACCCTGCACGCCGACGGACCGACAGGCCGCCACTGCGGAGACGGCCGCTGTTCGCACCGTCCGCTTCGCCGTCGACGTGCCCTTCTCCGCCACCGCCCTGCGGCCCTTAATCTCGTCTTCTCCGCACGGGCCGCAGGCCACGCAGCGCAGCTCCGCCGGCGCCGGCGGCGGTGGTGCCGACTCTGCGGCGGCAGCCTTCTTCGCGTCTGCGGCTTCGAGCTCAACCCGAGCGGCGTTCTGCGCCTTCTTCTCGGCGGCTTTGAAGGCTGCCGTCGCGTTTGCAACAGCGCCCGAGCAGAACGAAGCCGCCTCCGAGTTGACAGTACAACGCACAGCGTTGAGCTGCGGGGTTGGTTGAAGGGTGAAAGGGTGAGAAGGAAAAACAAGACGAAGGAGAAAGGAGTGTTTTCGAGGAAGATAACCCCCTGGTTGGCAGGCGTCGCTATTTTACTCGTCTGATGGTGTATGTAAACCTTCAATGATATATACCAAGGATCTTGTATTTACTAGCGTTTGTAACCTTCAATGATATATACCAAGGATCTTGTATTTACTAGCGTTTGTAACCTTCAATGATACATACCAAGGATCTAGTATTTACTAGCGTTAGTAACCTTCAATGATATATACCAAGGATCTTGTATTTACTAGCGTTAGTAACCTTCAATGATATATACCAAGGATCTTGTATTTACGAGCGTTTATTGTGGTTTCGAGGTTCGGTGTTTTTTAGAGTGAAAGTTCGCTTGAAACTCCGGGGTTTTAAAGTCTCCGGTTGACCATTGAAGCTGGGAGTTACGCTACGCGAGGGCGATGCCCGAGTCTACCGGCATTTTGCCGTCGCGCACGAAGCGGACGACCCGGTTGCCCAGCATCTTGACTCCGGCCATGCAGGCGAGCAGCAGGTGCAGGCCCGTTTTGCGGGAGTCCATCCGCAGCCCCAGGGGCAGCCCCTGGGGCCGGATGCCGGCTTGTGCCAGCGTCTCCTTCACAGTGCGGCTGAGGTCGTCTGCGATGGCCTCCACGTCTTCGGCGCTTAGTTGCTGCGGATGTTCTTTTTAGACGAAGAACAGATGTGAACCACTCAGATGACAGCGCACCTGAGCATGAGCAAAAAGCAGGGGGCAGACGCTTTAGAAAGGATTGGTGATCCCTTTGATTAGTGACCCCCCGGATAGGATTCTCTAGTGAATTGTTGATCCTTTGCAGTCTGGTGGCCCTCGGATATGCAGCAAAAAAAAGTAGCAAGCGCAGTTGGGTAGGGAGAGAGAGGCCCTGCATCACAGTATGTCATTAGTCGGCTAATATGTATCTTCTAAGACTAGCATCTTAATGACCTATAGTCGGCTAACATGTATCTTCTAAGACTAGCGTCTTAATGACCTATAGTCGGCTATTGTGTATCTTCTAAGACTAGCATCTTAATGACCTATAGTCGGCTAATGTGTATCTTCTAAGACTAGCATCTTATAGGAGTACTCGTGTCGAGTGGGGCCCACGGAGGATTCTGCGGATGTTCGTCTTAGACGAAGAACAGATGTGAACCACTCAGATGACAGCACCTGAGCATGAGCAAAAAGCACATACCTCTTTGAGTTCCTGGCATATCGCGGGGAACGACTGCGCGCACAGGGTTTGCGAGAGGAAGTCTTAGAAGATACATGTTGGCCGACTATAGGTCATTAAGATGCATATTAGCCGACTAATGACATACTGTGATGCAGGGCCTCTCTCTCCCTCACCCAACTGCGCTTGCTACGTTTTTTTTGCTGCATATCCGAGGGCCACCAGACTGCAAAGGATCAACAACACATTCACTCTAGAGAATCCTATCCGGGGGTCACTATTCAAAGGGAGCACCAATCCTTTCTAAAGCGTCTGCCCCCGCCTCCCGACGGGATCCGTCGTCAGCCCTCGCCCGCGCCGTGGCCTCGGTCTACCCGGCTGAGGACCCCAGGGCTCAGTTCATGCTGTCCGCCTTGGGTTTGGCCGACAACCTTTCATTGTCGGTCGAGTCTCGCCTCGCGGCCATCCCGGAGTAGCGTCTTAATGACCTGTAGTCGGCTAATGTGTATCTTCTAAGACTAGCGTCTTAATGACCTATAGTCGGCTAACATGTATCATCTAAGACTAGCATCTTAATGACCTATAGTCGGCTTACATGTACCTTCTAAGACTAGCATCTTAATGACCTATAGTCGGCTTACATGTACCTTCTAAGACTAGCATCTTAATGACCTATAGTCGGCTTACATGTACCTTCTAAGACTAGCATCTTAATGACCTATAGTCGGCTAATGTGTATCTTCTAAGACTAGCATCTTAATGACCTATAGTCGGCTAATGTGTATCTTCTAAGACTAGCATCTTAATGACCTATAGTCGGCTTACATGTACCTTCTAAGACTAGCATCTTAATGACCTATAGTCGGCTAATGTGTATCTTCTAAGACTAGCATCTTAATGACCTATAGTCGGCTAACATGTACCTTCTAAGACTAGCATCTTAATGACCTATAGTCGGCTAATGTGTATCTTCTAAGACTAGCATCTTAATGACCTATAGTCGGCTTACATGTACCTTCTAAGACTAGCATCTTAATGACCTATAGTCGGCTTACATGTACCTTCTAAGACTAGCATCTTAATGACCTATAGTCGGCTTACATGTACCTTCTAAGACTAGCATCTTAATGACCTATAGTCGGCTAACATGTACCTTCTAAGACTAGCATCTTAATGACCTATAGTCGGCTAATGTGTATCTTCTAAGACTAGCATCTTAATGACCTATAGTCGGCTAACATGTACCTTCTAAGACTAGCATCTTAATGACCTATAGTCGGCTAATGTGTATCTTCTAAGACTAGCATCTTAATGACCTATAGTCGGCTTACATGTACCTTCTAAGACTAGCATCTTAATGACCTATAGTCGGCTTACATGTACCTTCTAAGACTAGCATCTTAATGACCTATAGTCGGCTTACATGTACCTTCTAAGACTAGCATCTTAATGACCTATAGTCGGCTTACATGTACCTTCTAAGACTAGCATCTTAATGACCTATAGTCGGCTAACATGTACCTTCTAAGACTAGCATCTTAATGACCTATAGTCGGCTAATGTGTATCTTCTAAGACTAGCATCTTAATGACCTATAGTCGGCTAACATGTACCTTCTAAGACTAGCATCTTAATGACCTATAGTCGGCTAATGTGTATCTTCTAAGACTAGCATCTTAATGACCTATAGTCGGCTTACATGTACCTTCTAAGACTAGCATCTTAATGACCTATAGTCGGCTTACATGTACCTTCTAAGACTAGCATCTTAATGACCTATAGTCGGCTTACATGTACCTTCTAAGACTAGCATCTTAATGACCTATAGTCGGCTAACATGTACCTTCTAAGACTAGCATCTTAATGACCTATAGTCGGCTAATGTGTATCTTCTAAGACTAGCATCTTAATGACCTATAGTCGGCTAACATGTACCTTCTAAGACTAGCATCTTAATGACCTATAGTCGGCTAATGTGTATCTTCTAAGACTAGCATCTTAATGACCTATAGTCGGCTTACATGTACCTTCTAAGACTAGCATCTTAATGACCTATAGTCGGCTTACATGTACCTTCTAAGACTAGCATCTTAATGACCTATAGTCGGCTTACATGTACCTTCTAAGACTAGCATCTTAATGACCTATAGTCGGCTAATGTGTATCTTCTAAGACTAGCATCTTAATGACCTATAGTCGGCTAATGTGTATCTTCTAAGACTAGCATCTTAATGACCTATAGTCGGCTTACATGTACCTTCTAAGACTAGCATCTTAATGACCTATAGTCGGCTTACATGTACCTTCTAAGACTAGCATCTTAATGACCTATAGTCGGCTTACATGTACCTTCTAAGACTAGCATCTTAATGACCTATAGTCGGCTAACATGTACCTTCTAAGACTAGCATCTTAATGACCTATAGTCGGCTAATGTGTATCTTCTAAGACTAGCATCTTAATGACCTATAGTCGGCTAACATGTACCTTCTAAGACTAGCATCTTAATGACCTATAGTCGGCTAATGTGTATCTTCTAAGACTAGCATCTTAATGACCTATAGTCGGCTAACATGTACCTTCTAAGACTAGCATCTTAATGACCTATAGTCGGCTAATGTGTATCTTCTAAGACTAGCATCTTAATGACCTATAGTCGGCTTACATGTACCTTCTAAGACTAGCATCTTAATGACCTATAGTCGGCTTACATGTACCTTCTAAGACTAGCATCTTAATGACCTATAGTCGGCTTACATATACCTTCTAAGACTAGCATCTTAATGACCTATAGTCGGCTAATGTGTATCTTCTAAGACTAGCATCTTAATGACCTATAGTCGGCTAATGTGTATCTTCTAAGACTAGCATCTTAATGACCTGTAGTCGGCTTACATGTACCTTCTAAGACTAGCATCTTAATGACCTATAGTCGGCTTACATGTACCTTCTAAGACTAGCATCTTAATGACCTATAGTCGGCTTACATGTACCTTCTAAGACTAGCATCTTAATGACCTATAGTCGGCTTACATGTACCTTCTAAGACTAGCATCTTAATGACCTATAGTCGGCTAACATGTACCTTCTAAGACTAGCATCTTAATGACCTATAGTCGGCTAATGTGTATCTTCTAAGACTAGCATCTTAATGACCTATAGTCGGCTAACATGTACCTTCTAAGACTAGCATCTTAATGACCTATAGTCGGCTAATGTGTATCTTCTAAGACTAGCATCTTAATGACCTATAGTCGGCTTACATGTACCTTCTAAGACTAGCATCTTAATGACCTATAGTCGGCTAACATGTACCTTCTAAGACTAGCATCTTAATGACCTATAGTCGGCTAATGTGTATCTTCTAAGACTAGCATCTTAATGGCTTACATGTACCTTCTAAGACTAGCATCTTAATGACCTATAGTCGGCTTACATGTACCTTCTAAGACTAGCATCTTAATGACCTATAGTCGGCTAACATGTATCTTCTAAGACTAGCATCTTAATGACCTATAGTCGGCTAATGTGTATCTTCTAAGACTAGCATCTTATAGGAGTACTCGTGTCGAGTGGGGCCCACGGAGGATTCTGCGGATGTTCGTCTTAGACGAAGAACAGACGATGTGAACCACTCAGATGACAGCATCTGAGCATGAGCAAAAAGCACATACCTCTTTGAGCAAGAGCTCCTGGCATATCGCGGGGAACGACTGCGCGCACAGGGTTTGCGAGAGGAACTCCGGGATGGCCGCGAGGCGAGACTCGACCGACAATGAAAGGTTGTCGGCCAAACCGAATGCGGACAGCATGAACTGAGCCCTGGGGTCCTCAGCCGGGTAGACCGAGGCCACGGCGCGGGCGAGGGCTGACCCGCTGGCCGACGGATCCCGTCGGGAGGCGGGGGCAGACGCCCGCTTCTCGCGCGCGGCCTGCTCGACGCGGAACGCGTCGGCGTCATGGGGCAGCATGCCCAGCTGCTCCTTCGCGGCGGAGTACAGCAGCAGCGCTGCGTTGCGCCGGCGGGCCTTCATTTCGAGGTTCGCTGTTTTGTGTGGTTTTCCGCTCAGCCAACAAAACGAAAATGGTTGGCTAATAAAATCCTCACTCCTATGCTGATGATGTGTCTGTCACTCTTGTCCACCGCTCCTGCTCTGCTTGCCGCGCGCCGTATGGTTGGAGTAAAAGGTGAAGACAGAAAGCTGCTAGTCTTGCTGCTGACCACATGAAGTGGTGCGCCCGCTTCTCGCGCACGGCCTGCTCGACGCGGAACGCGTCGGCGTCATGGCCAGCTGCTCTTCGAGGCAGAGTACAGCAGCAGCGCTGCGTTGCACCGGCGGGCCTTCATTTCGAGGTTCGCTGTTTTGTGTGGTTTTCCGCTCAGCCAACAAAACGAAAATGGTTGGCTAAAAAAAATTCACGGTTCACAAAAAGAGGTCAAATAATTTTTCTCTCGACCGATCTTTTTGCATGGTGTTAGGAGGGTCGGCAGGTTGTGGCTTCCGGCTTAGATGGAATTCCTGTGGCGAAAAAAGTTTTTTTTTTTTTTTTTTTTTTTTTTTTTGGCCAACCCCATTTTCGTGGAAAAATGGCTTTTTGGCGGGGAAATAAAAAAAATGTTAGCCACCCAGGAAAAACACTGATTCCGACGTACAGATTGGTGTCTTTCGACGTTTTGTGCTTGTGTGGTTCAGCTTTGTCCCCAGCGCGGCGGCGCCGCTGGCAGCCTCGCACGTGAAACTTGGGGGCAGGTGAGCCCCCGCTGGAATGCGCACGACCTAAACTGTACACCGCGAGAGTAGGAGAAAGTGGAAAGGGAACCCCTTGACCGCACTACCTGGACCCAAGTCCTGGACGTGATTTCAGGTTGGCAAAACGGCAAATGATCATGATCAGAAGGTCCTGCTCCAGGGCGGTGCAGTTTCCTCGAATGATTGCATGCGGCTAAAAAACATGCCTTCGCTCTTTCGCTATCCTTATCCTGCTGCGTTGACGCGCCCACATTTTACTTTTTCGCCTGGTATGTCGTGAGTTCGGGATCACCATGTGAAGCACGGACACGTAAACTGTGACAGTGACATGATCTTCAGTTTGGTGTTGGTTCGCTCATTGCACAGGCTTACATTTTTGGGAATACTCGAGGAACTACAAAGTGGGTCTTTTTCGTTGAACGCTTACGCCCGCCACTAAACACAGATTTTATCTGTGTTTCATGTGGTTGGCTACAGCACATTTACCTCCTTTGATCTTTCGCAACTGACAGTCTCCTCAAGCATTCCTGCAAAGCACCTGCTTACTGGGGGGGGGGGGGGGGGGGGGGACAAGAGGTACCTCTTGTATTCGGCGTGCCGATCCTGCAATTTTCCCGAAAAAGAATTGGAAAAAGTGCCGCAAACCCTGAACCCGCGGGAACTCCTTCTTCTTGAAAGACGCACGTAATTTGTGGTCTCCGGGTCTATTTTCCACGGTTCTCTTCATCGGAGCTGAACGCGAGCACAAATTCGCCGAAAAAGGTCTGCTGCATGGGCCAGCAAAGAAATGTCACCAACCAGTGGGTCGATTCCCGTCCCTTCCCAATGAAAACATGTGGTTTCCATGCCCGGTGCCCCGCATCTGGTAAAGACCCACGAACCACGCACACTGTGGTCCCCGGGTCCATTTTCCACGGTTCTCTTCATCGACCTCATCGCGATCAGAAACCCGTCATAAAAGGTCTGTTATGTGGACCAAGAAAAAATCCAACTTTTTTCCTGATTTCCAAAATACCTCTTGTATTCAAGGTACCTCTTCTATTCAAGGTACCTCCTGTATTCGACCCCCAGTAATGCAAAAAAAACGTTCGTTGACCGCACTACCCTGAGCCCAAATCCTGGACGTGGTTTCAGGTGGCAAAGTTGGCAAATGATCATGATGAGAAGGTCCTACTCGGGCAGTTAAGGTTCCTCACACATTGCATGTGGCTAAAAAAAAAAAAAAAAGGCGGCGCACCAATTTTTTCGGCGATGAGGGTGTTGGCGGCCTTCTCGTACTGCTGCATGTATTGGAGCGACTCGGCGGCGTGCACGCGGGACTGCTCGGCCTCTGTTCTCTCGCGCTGCAGCTGCCGGCTGGTGGCGACGTTCTCGGCGGTGTCGAGCCTCATCTTGGCGATGATGCCCGCCCGCTCGACGAGCTCGTTTTCGAGCCTGACGTTCGCCTCGGTAAGCTGGTTCGCTTCGTCGATCTTCTCCTTCACGGTTTCTTCCATCTGCTCCTTCCTGCGTCGCATGGTGCCCAGCTCGCCTTGCTAAAGACCCACGAACCACGCACATAACTTGTGGTCCCCGGGTCCATTTTCCACGGTTCTCTTCATCGAGCTCATCGCGATCAGAAAACCGTCATAAAAGGTCTGTTATGCGGACCAAGAAAAAATCCAACTTTTTTCCTGATTTCCAAAATACCTCTTGTATTCAAGAGGTACCTCTTCTATTCAAGGTACCTCCTGTATTCGACCCCCCCCCCCCCAGAAATGCAAAAAAAAAAGGACAGTCCCACACTCACAAGTTTGGTCCGGCTTGTGGTCGTGCATCACGCATTTCTCCCCTCAGTTCAGTGATTTATATATGGGTCTGGGGCTCGGGGCCACCCCGAGCGCGAAAAAAAAAATTGAATTAATTTTGGGCTGGGGGTTGGGGTAGGGCCGGGCACTACCAACCGGGATCAGCGGGGGTGAGCCACAGGGGAGGGACGAAGCCATTGCGAAGCCATGGCGAAAGCCATGACGGAGCCATGGCGAAGCCATGGGGGCAGGAAGAGTAAAAAGGAGGCGGGGAAAGAGGAGGCAGGAGGGGAGGGCCAAAGGGGGTGGTGGGAGGCGAGACGTTGACTACCAAGTCTAACTAAATTTGGATCCAAAATTGAACGTTGCCTACCAATTCTAATTAAATTTGGATTCAAAATTGGACGTTGACTACCAATTCTAATTAAATTTGGGATCGGAAATTGGACGTTGCCTACCAATTCTAATTAAATTTGGATTCAAAATTGGACGTTGACTACCAATTCTAATTAAATTTGGGATCGGAAATTGGACGTTGCCTACCAATTCTAATTAAATTTGGATTCAAAATTGGACGTTGACTACCAATTCTAATTAAATTTGGGATCGGAAATTGGACGTTGACTACCAATTCTAATTAAATCTGGATTCAAAATTGAACGTTGACTACCTATTCTAGTTAAATTTGGAATTCGAAATTGGACGTTGACTACCAGTTCTAATTACATTTAGGGTTTGGCATCAGACGTTGACTACCGGTTCTAATTGAATTTGGAATCAATACTGGTGCGGAAATTCTTCGCTGTATCGTACCGTGCGCTGGGGGGCGCTGCCCCCCAGACCCCCCCCTCTCTTACAAATTAGCTTAACCATTTTGTCTGATTCTTATTACCAACACTGAGATTGGGTTGTGTCGGGCTGGGCTGGCATGGTAGTGCTTGACTACCAATTCTAATTAATTTTGGATCCCACACAGGACCCCGAGGGCGAAAAGGACTTTTCTACAGAGGAGGAAAAGCTATATAAACCCCTGCCTCAGTTACCAAAAAATTTTATTTCCCTTCACTGTGTTTGCGACGCAGCGGTCGAAGCGTTCGAATGGTCAGAGAAAAAAAATAGCAAGAGGCAAGTTCTTGGGATTTCGGAAGGAAACATCAGACAAAACGTCAGAACATCCTGGCCGCAAGGGTTTTTTAACGTCTAAGGCTCTCCCCGTCTGGGAGGGTGGGAGGGACTTCAAAAAATGTTTCTGACCTGCGGGTCAAGAAAAAAGGACGTCGCAAACCACAGGAAAAGGGAAAAAGAGGTGTGTACGGGTGGTTACCTGTTTGTGGCAGGATAATAAAACCTTCCGGAAAAAGTCTTCGTGTTTTTCCTCTCGAAAAAAAAAAAAAAAACTTTGAACGCTTACGCCCGCAACTAAACCCAGATTTACCTGTGTTTCGTGTGGGCTTACAGCACATTTACCTCCTTTGATCTATCGCCACTGGCAGTCTTCTCGAGCATTTCCTACAAAGCAGGTGCCTATACAAAGAAAAAAAAAAAGGCGGCGCACCAATTTTTTCGGCGATGAGGGTGTTGGCGGCCTTCTCGTACTGCTGCATGTATTGGAGCGACTCGGCGGCGTGCGCGCGGGACTGCTCGGCCTCTGTTCTCTCGCGCTGCAGCTGCCGAATGGTGGCGACGTTCTCGGCGGTGTCGAGCCTCATCTTGGCGATGATGCCCGACCGCTCGACGAGCTCGTTTTCGAGCCTGACGTTCGCCTCGGTAAGCTGGTTCGCTTCGTCGATCTTCTCCTTCACGGTTTCTTCCATCTGCTCCTTCCTGCGTCGCATGGTGCCCAGCTCGCCCTGCAACGTGTCGATGTTCGCCTTCGCCACGAAGCACTCGTCCGTCAGCTTTGCCAGCTGCGCCAAGGCTTGCTCGTGCGCTTTGCCCAGCTTCATGTGGCGCTCCGTCACGCCTTGCAGGGCCTGCGTCTTCGCCTCCAGGTCAGCCTCCAGTTTGTCGCACCGCGCCTTGCAGTTGTTGAACTTGGCGGTCGTTGCCTTCACCATGTGCTGCAGAGTCCTCGCCTTCGCCGCGATGCCGTCTTCCCGCAGTTCCACTGCGCGCAGCAGCTCGATCGGGACGGTAGTCGGCAGCTCCCTGCCGTCCTTCTGCAGGCACGACAGGATGTTCTCGTACTGGGGCCGGAACCGGTCCGAGTGCAGCAGTTCCATGATGGCCTTGTCGTTGATGGCATGCTGCTTGTCCTCGTCGGAGAGACCCGGAGCATCCCCTTTGCCCTTCTCGGCTATTGTCGGGCGGCCGTGCTTGACTTGAACGAGGGCATCTTCTTCCTCTTTGAAGCTCGGACCGTTATGGGCGGTCTTGAGACTCATATTGGGTCCATCGACATCAGCTGCGACATAACTGTGTGTTCTTCTTTGTTGCAATCTCGCTCGTTGCTGCTCTGTGAGTGTTGCACCCCTCCTACGAAAAGTCTTTTTGGTTGAACGAATGGGGAAAAAAAAGCATTTGTGTCCTACGGGATCATGAGCCAGCATTATGCGGGAGGAAGTCGTTGTGTGGCCAGGTTGTTGTCAGCTCGATCGGGACTGTAGTCGGCAGCTCCCTGCCGTCCTTCAGCAGGCACGACAGGATGTTCTCGTACTGGGGCCGGAACCGGTCCGAGTGCAGCAGTTCCATGATGGCCTTGTCGTTGATGGCATGCTGCTTGTCCTCGTCAGAGAGACCCGGAGCATCCCCTTTGCCCTTCTCGGCTCGGCCGTGCTTGACTTGAACGAGGGCATCTTCTTCCTCTTTGAAGCTCGAACCCCACAATGCGGTCTTGATGGGCATCTCGAGAGCGAAGACGAAGAAGCGACGATCAACCTCGGCAACACCACGGAAGCCGACACGATCACCGCCCAAGCGCCGCCGTAAGGAAGCAACCAGCGACACGCAACCGATGCACCTGGACGAGCAATCGAAGGGGAAGCGCGGCACCAAACGCGCGCCTGAGCGCGACGATCAATACGAGCTTAAGAGGCGAAAGCATGACACATCACGTGCGAAGAGATAGCCACGCCGTCGGCGATGCAGATTATCGCCACAGGTTTTGCATTCTAGCCCAAACTTGTTGGGTCCATCGGCATGAGCTGCGACATAAACTGTTGTCCTCTTCTTTCTTGCAATCTCGCTCTTTTTTGCGTGATGCGTCACTCCGTTGCCCACCGTGGTGACCACCTTAGAGTGTGACAGGTAGCGTCTCCCCCCTCCACAGTGAAAATAGCCTGAGGGGGGGGGGGGGGGGGGGGGTCAGCCGGCTGATGGATGGATGGATGGTTCTTAACAAGATGCCTGGGGGGGCACCCGTCGGACGGGGTTGCCTTGCTTGTTTCACCGGACAGCCTAGCTTCCAAACCACCTGTGACTAACCACCACTTCCAAGCCACCTGTGGCTCTTCCGGCGGATTATGTACTCAAGTAAGACTAACCCGCGAACGGTACCTGCCTGCCTTCGTGGCACCTGCACTTTGCTGAACGCATGCTATCCGCAGGAGCAGCCACGGGGCAAATGTGCACACTTGAGCCACCATGTTGCTGCTGTTGCTGGTGTTGTTGCTCGCTCGTTCTTGCTGTGTCGCCAGTTGGGGAGAGCCGTGGCTGTTTACAGTTATATTCCCATTCCGAAAGCTGCATTTTGCAGACTTTCGTGTCGAAATGGACGAAAACAGGCAAGGAGCAAGAGGCAAGAGGCGTGCGGTCGGAATCCCGGTCGCAAAGCACTGAACGCATGCTGCTTACACTCTGTGCGTTCGTATCCGCAGGAGCAGCCACGGGGCAACTGTGCACACTTGAGCCACCATGTTGCTGCCGTTGTTGGTGTTGTTGCTCACGTCGCTCGTTCTTGCCGTGTCGCAGTTGGAGAACAGCTATTTAAAGTTATGTGTCCCTTCCGAATGCTCCTTTGCATGCCTCGCGCCGAATTGGTGCAGAGGTAAAAAAAGCAGTTCGACGTGCGCGGGTCAATCCTGCAGCCGCTGAGCGATAACCGTGCGGTCGGAGTCCCGGTCGCAAAGCACTGAGCGCATGCTTCTTACACTCTGTGCGTTCGTATCCGCAGGAGCAGCCACGGGGCAACTGTGCACACTTGAGCCGCCATGTTGCTGCTGTTGTTGGTGCTGTTGCTGTCGTCGCTCGTTCTTGCCGTGTCGCAGTTGTGGAACAGCTATTTAAAGTTGTGTCCGAATGCTCCTTTGCATACCTCGCGCCGAAATGGTGCGGAGGCAAAAAAAGCAGTTCGACGTGCGCGGGCTCAATCCTGCAGCCGCTGAGCGATAACCGTGCGGTCGGAGTCCCGGTCGCAAAGCAAGTGGTGCACGAAGACTTTGCCGAAGCCGTGGTCCTTCCAGTCGGCCGCCAGGCGCTCCGTCGCGCGGCGGGCCCTGGCTTGCGCGCCCAGCTTGATCCGCCCGAAGAAGACGGCGCCGGGGTGGACCAAACCGGCCAGATTCTGCAGCACTTCGGCTGCGTTCCCGCGCTCGAGGACGAAGAACACAACCTCCGCACCCGGCTCGAGCTGGCCGAAGGTGTACACTCTTTAACCCCCCGCTTTCGCATCCGCTGGTCCGTCACACGGGGTTGCCTCGCTTGTTGCACTGATCAGGCTAGCCCCCACTTCCAAGCCTCCTATGACGCTTTCGGCGGATGATGTACTCAAGTAAGACTAACCTACAAACGGTATTTGCCTGCCTTCATGACACCCGCACGTTGCTGAACGCATGCTTCTTACACTCTGTGCGTTCGTATCCGCAGGAGCAGCCACGGGGCAACTGTGCACACTTGAGCCACCATGTTGCTGCTGTTGTTGGTGTTGTTGCTGTCGTCGCTCGTTCTTGCCGTGTCGCAGTTGGAGGACAGCTATTTAAAGTTATGTGTCCCTTCCGAATGCTCCTTTGCATACCTCGCGCCGAAATGGTGCGGAGGCAAAAAGCAGTTCGACGTGCGCGGGCTCAATCCTGCAGCCGCTGAGCGATAACCGTGCGGTCGGAGTCCCGGTCGCAAAGCAAGTGGTGCACGAAGACTTTGCCGAAGCCGCGGTCCTTCCAGTCGGCCGCCAGGCGCTCCGTCGCGCGGCGGGCCCTGGCTTGCGCGCCCAGCTTGATCCGCCCGAAGAAGACGGCGCCGGGGTGGACCAAACCGGCCAGATTCTGCAGCACTTCGGCTGCGTTCCCGCGCTCGAGGACGAAGAACACAACCTCCGCACCCGGCTCGAGCTGGCCGAAGGTGTACACTTTCCGCTTCGCCCCTGCCTTCGCGTTGCTTGCTTTGCCTGCTTCACCCTGTGCCTTCGCATCCGACGAACCAACTACCTCGGTTGTTTCACCCTGGGCATTCGCACCCAACACACCTGCCTTGCCTGCTCCACCCAGTGTGCTCGCCTCCGACGGGATTGCCCCGCTTTTTTCGCCGCTTTTTTCGCCGTTTTTTGCACCGCTCGTTTCGCCGCATTTTTCACCGCTTGTGTCGCCGCATTTTTCACCGATTTTTCCGCCGCATTTTTCGCCGCTTGTGTCGCCGCATTTTTCACCGATTTTTCCGCCGCATTTTTCGCCGCTTGTGTCGCCGCATTTTTCACCGATTTTTCCGCCGCATTTTTCGCCGCTTGTGTCGCCGCATTTTTCACCGCTTTTTCCGCCGCATTTTTCGCCGCTTGTGTCGCCGCATTTTTCGCCGCTTTTTCCGCCGTCCGCGTCGCCTGCAGAGGTTGCGGGGCAGACGCGCACGCTCGCGGCGCCGTGCTGCAGGAGGGCGGCGGCCACCGCCGCCATGCCGCGCCGCTCGTCGCAGACGACGACCACCGACTTCCCCTTCACCGCGGCTGCGGCGAAGCGTTCCTCCACCTCGTTGAGCAGCAGCACGAGCGCCCGGTCCGACTTGTTCACGACCGGCGCACCGCCGATGACGGGCGGCCTGGCCGCCGTCTCTCGCCACTCGCGCACGTCGAACACGCTCCGCGGGAAGCTTCCCGACAGAAACCAGGCGTGGCCCTCCCGGCTCCGGTACCCCATCGCAAAAAAAGTGTCCGTGAACGCCGTCGGCGACAGGTTCCGCTTCGCCTCGGGGGAAATCCACGCCTGCAAGCTCGATTCGAGGGACCGCGGCGCGCAGCACACGCGGTACCTGCGGGAGGAGTCCACAGGTCTCACCGGTGCGTCCTGGTTGAGGAGCGACTCTTCGCACCGGGAGATCAAATCTTCGACGGTTTTGTCGCGTCGGTTGAACGGAACGACCAAGTCGACGGCTTTGGTCAGGACGAGGCTTTCGACGAGCTTGATCAGCGAGGCGGCTGCGCCGGCCACGATGACCACCATCGCCAACTCCGGCCGGGCAGCGGGAGAAGTTGCGGGGTCCGCCGGCTCTACACGCGGTCTCTTCGCAGAGGGGCTGTCGCCTGGCGCGGGTTTCCCCTTTGCTCGGAGCACGCCGCCGCCCAGTTGGACCACGTGCAGGTGGACCGACTCGATCGCGGACGGCCGGCCTCTTTTCAACTCTCCCGCCCTGTGTTCAAGAAGGTACTCCGCTATCCTCGCAGACAGGCTCTGGTTGCCGCCGGCGTGCAGCACGAGCCCTTCCTCGGGCAGGCTGTCGTGGGCGAGCGTCGGCGGGATCGACAGAGGGCTGTGCTGGCAGCCGCGGCGCTTGGCCAGCAGGAGGACGTTGTCCGGCGTGATCCCGTCGGGGCAGTACTGCACGAAGCAGGTCGCGAAGCCGGCGGCTTCGAGGTACAGGCGCCGGCTTTCTTCGATCAGCAGGCGGGCAGACCGCCCGGCGATGTACAGTTGGCTCTCGGGAAGCTTCTTCAGCGCCGCCCAACGCTTGCAGTCCTTCTGCGAGATTCCGTTGGTATACCTGTCGTTGTTGGTGTTGTTGTTGAGAAAAAGGTTAATTTTACTTTTCTTTGCTGTAAAATTAGCGGGATGCGTAGTTCCTAAGCATTTGGTGATTTCAGATTGGTGTAATGCCCTTATATCCCACTCAAAACAAATTTGTGCCCTTATATCCCACTTCAAACAAATTTTGTGCCCTTATATCCCAAACTGGGATATAAGGGCACAAATTTGTTTTGACAAATTTGAATCGAGGAAAATGCTGGAAAACTTGCCGAGGAGGGGCTTGAACCCCCGACCACTCACCTTGAAACCCAAGGGTGGTTGGCTCGACCATCCGGATACCTACGGCGAAATTTCAATTTCAATTTCAATTTCAAAAATTTGGAAACCGCACCCGGGTTAGGCTTGGGGATACGGTGCTAAGGTTCCTTGTGCCTTCTCTTCATCCTTGGGGCGTTTGTTTGTTTTCTGTTTCCTTTCGTTCGTTCTTGGTATGGTTGTGGGGGGGTTCAGTGGGATTGTTTCTTGCCCGCCCTCCCCTTGTTTCTTGCCGCTCTTCTGGTAATGATGTCCTGGCGTGCCAGGCTTTACCAGTCGCGGTCGGTGTGTTTCCGGCGATTGTCGCGCTGTCAGTTGCCTGTGATAGTAATTTGTGACGAAAAAAAAAAAATTTCGTCCAGCCGGACGCTGGACTCCTGTTGCTGTTGCTATTGCCACTGCATGCGTCCACGCTGACATTGGCAGTGACATGGAGAAATTACGTGTCGCGAGTTGACGCCCACGCCTGGCACGGCGAGCCAAAGCCGAAATCGAACCCGAACCCAGAAGTTCTGAGGAGTGATGGTGGCAGAACCGAACCCGAAACCGAACCTCAACCCGAAACCGAACCAGTGCCCGATAGCCTCGGATAGGAAACCAAACTCGGAACTGCACCCAGATTACAAGACAGATGGCCAGAACCGCGGAGGACGGTGGGCTTACAACCCAAGGTGGCGACACAGTCGGACACTGTTGCCGACAGACGGAATCTGCAGCTCACGCAAGAATGGCTGATTCCTTCCTAAAGTCATCAACTGTCGTTGTGCCCACGCCTGCACCGCAACTGGTTGCACACACACCGGTTGCACGACGGTGGACACAGCTTCCTTCACTGCAGGCTTCACTGCGTAAGTGAAATCAGCTGTGACTGTGGCTGACTCGCAGCCGCGTGACAGCGGCGCCTTCCCTCCACTGAGCCAGTAGTCCCGGTCCTGCTGCTATTCCTTGCTGCAGCTGCTGCTCCATTGTCCAGAGGTAACTCTCTCCACTCCAAGCACTCGGAGTCGGACAGCTATAGCGATACCCTGTGTTCTGGTCCCCGAATCTGGAGGTGAATCCTGCAGACGTGCGGTGGGTGTGCAGTTTACGGCTGCCGCGACACTGTCCGGTCACTCAGTGACTGACACTGTGACAGTCACAGTGTGACACAGCCTCAACAAGGACAGTGGAGAATGACCGTGGTCACTGGTATGTCAGGCCAAGAAACGGATCATGAGTCTGATGAGATCAGTTGTCTCGCCTGACTCTCGGCTGTAGCATCTGGCCAGCTACTACAGTTCTGTCACCGCGAATAGCCCCGAACGTCAGCGTGGCACGCCGTGACACGCCGCACGGTCAGACGGTGCAGCCAGGCACCTGGCTCTGATGCGGTTCTCTTGAGTACTTGCTTGAGCCTCCCAAGTTGAGGCACCCGATCGGGGATCGAGTGTGGCCGCGGTGGCCAGCTTGAAGTTGTGAAACGGTGCAACCAGTCGCTCTGAGGCACCCAGAACGTCTTGAGACGTCTCGGGTGGGGCACTGAAGCCAGCTTTATGCCTATGGACAAGGAAACACCAAAAACGAATGGAACGGGCTGGACTGGGTCAAAAATTTTGGTCAAATTTTAGGGGTCCAAATTTTTGGGGTCGAAAATTTTGGTCCAAATCTTTGGTCGAAATTCTTGGGGTCCAATTTTTGGGGTCGAAATTTTGGGTCCAAAAATTTTGGTCGAAATTTTTGGTCGAAATTTTGGGTCCAAATTTTTGGTCAAAATTTTTGGGGTCCAATTTTTGGGGTCGAAATTTTGGGTCCAAAATTTTTGGTCGAATTTTTGGGTCCAAAATTTTTGGTCGAAATTTTGGGTCCAAATTTTTGGTCGAAATTTTTGGGGTCCAAATTTTTGGTCCAATTTTTTGGCATCGAAATTTTTGGTCGAGATTTTTGGTCGAATTTTTTGGGTCCAGATTTTTGGTCAAAATCTAGTTGGGCAAAATGTTGGGGCAAAATTTGGTCGAAAATTTTGCCCTCGAATTTTTGGACGTTGTGGCCGAGTCAAAGCACGCACGCCACCGGCATCACAGGTGTCCGGTTCGGTTCCCTCAAAAGACTTTTTACACGACCAAACAAATTTTGTGCCCTTATATCCCACTTCAAACAAATTTTGTGCCCTTATATCCCAGATTGGGATATAAGGGCACAAAATTTGTTTGAAGTGGGATATAAGGGCACAAAATTTGTTTGAAGTGGGATATAAGGGCACAAATTTGTTTGGGGTGGGATATAAGGGAAATTTACCTTTCAGATTTCGTGTATGTAGGGATAAAGTGCATTCTGCGCTTCTAGCGCTTATTTTCCTGGCAGAGAGTGGTTTTGATGTCAGAGTGCAAGTTCACTTAGTACTTATAGGTTTACAGTCTCCGGGTGGCCATTGTCGAAAAGGTTCCTTTGCTAAGCTTGTTGCAGTTGTCGGTGTTTGACGTTGCAAGGCCGTTGGCGTAGTAGGGGGACGGCCGGCGTGCAGCACGAGCCCTTCCTCGGGCAGGCTGTCGTGGGCGAGCGTCGGCGGGATCGACAGGGGGCTGTGCTGGCAGCCGCGGCGCTTGGCCAGCAGGAGGACGTTGTCCGGCGTGATCCCGTCGGGGCAGTACTGCACGAAGCAGGTCGCGAAGCCGGCGGCTTCGAGGTACAGGCGCCGGCTTTCTTCGATCAGCAGGCGGGCAGACCGCCCGGCGATGTACAGTTGGCTCTCGGGAAGCTTCTTCAGCGCCGCCCAACGCTTGCAGTCCTTCTGCGAGATTCCGTTGGTATACCTGTCGTTGTTGGTGTTGTTGTTGTTGAGAAAAAGGTTAATTTTACTTTTCTTTGCTGTAAAATTAGCGGGATGCGTAGTTCCTAAGCATTTGGTGATTTCAGATTTCGTGTATGTAGGGATAAAGTGCATTCTGCGCTTCTAGCGCTTATTTTCCTGGCAGAGAGTGGTTTTGATGTCAGAGTGCAAGTTCACTTAGTACTTATAGGTTTACAGTCTCCGGGTGGCCATTGTCGAAAAGGTTCCTTTGCTAAGCTTGTTGCAGTTGTCGGTGTTTGACGTTGCAAGGCCGTTGGCGTAGTAGGGGGACGGCCGGCGTGCAGCACGAGCCCTTCCTCGGGCAGGCTGTCGTGGGCGAGCGTCGGCGGGATCGACAGGGGGCTGTGCTGGCAGCCGCGGCGCTTGGCCAGCAGGAGGACGTTGTCCGGCGTGATCCCGTCGGGGCAGTACTGCACGAAGCAGGTCGCGAAGCCGGCGGCTTCGAGGTACAGGCGCCGGCTTTCTTCGATCAGCAGGCGGGCAGACCGCCCGGCGATGTACAGTTGGCTCTCGGGAAGCTTCTTCAGCGCCGCCCAACGCTTGCAGTCCTTCTGCGAGATTCCGTTGGTATACCTGTCGTTGTTGGTGTTGTTGTTGTTGAGAAAAAGGTTAATTTTACTTTTCTTTGCTGTAAAATTAGCGGGATGCGTAGTTCCTAAGCATTTGGTGATTTCAGATTTCGTGTATGTAGGGATAAAGTGCATTCTGCGCTTCTAGCGCTTATTTTCCTGGCAGAGAGTGGTTTTGATGTCAGAGTGCAAGTTCACTTAGTACTTATAGGTTTACAGTCTCCGGGTGGCCATTGTCGAAAAGGTTCCTTTGCTAAGCTTGTTGCAGTTGTCGGTGTTTGACGTTGCAAGGCCGTTGGCGTAGTAGGGGGACGGCTGCCGGCGTGCAGCACGAGCCCTTCCTCGGGCAGGCTGTCGTGGGCGAGCGTCGGCGGGATCGACAGGGGGCTGTGCTGGCAGCCGCGGCGCTTGGCCAGCAGGAGGACGTTGTCCGGCGTGATCCCGTCGGGGCAGTACTGCACGAAGCAGGTCGCGAAGCCGGCGGCTTCGAGGTACAGGCGCCGGCTTTCTTCGATCAGCAGGCGGGCAGACCGCCCGGCGATGTACAGTTGGCTCTCGGGAAGCTTCTTCAGCGCCGCCCAACGCTTGCAGTCCTTCTGCGAGATTCCGTTGGTATACCTGTCGTTGTTGGTGTTGTTGTTGTTGAGAAAAAGGTTACTTTTACTTTTCTTTGCTGTAAAATTAGCGGGATGCATAGTTCCTGAGCATTTGGCGATTTGAGATTTCGTGTACGTGGGGATAAAGTGCATTCTGCGCTGCTAGCGCTTATTTTCCTGGCAGAGAATGATTTTGTTGTCAGAGTGCAAGTTCACTTGGAGATCTGGGGGGTTTATAGTCTCCGGGTGACCATTGTCGAAAAGGTTCCTTTAAGCGTGTTGCAGTAGTCGGTGTTTGACGTTGCTGTCGAAAAGGTTCCTCTAAGCTTGTTGCATGGGATATTGTGTGTTCTCCGCTTCTACCGTGTATTCTTCTCGCAGAAACTTGTTGCTGCTGTGTTGTTGTCGTTCTGGCAAGGCCGTTTAGCGTAGTTGCCAGAGTTAGTTGCGCGGAAAATCTTAGTTTCGTGTTCAGGCGCTAATTGCCTCGCAGTGTATGTTTGATGCTAGCATCAAGTCTTCTTCGCGGGAATGCAGAGTCTGTTGTTTTTTTGTTTTTCTTTCTTTTCCCACTTTTTCTTCTTGTCGACAACTTCTAGCGTTATTTGTCGATGAGAAGGTCGGTATTTTAAAGTCTCCGGTTGACTGTAGAGGCTTGGGTATGGAGGGGATTGAGAAAAATGAGAGGGTGCCGCTCGTTTCGGGTGATGTGTCGCTCCGTTGTGAAACCTTGTGAAGTCCCCTAACGCGCTTAGGGGGTGTTCGGGATTGGGTAGGGTGTGGTCGTTCTGCTACGGCGTGGAAAGCCAGGAAGTTTCGACGCTGATCTTCGACTCTTGAATATGTTCACCGGGTTGCGTGCTCGTCAGGAAGATCCCGGTGCCTGGCTGGTCTTCTGCGTGGGTACTTCTTTTTAGCGGTATTTGTGGATTAGAAGGTCGGTATTTTAAAGTCTCCGGTTGACCGTAGAGGCTTGAGCATGGCGGGGGGTTGAGAAAAGTGAGAGGGTGCAGCCCGTTTCGGGTGTTGTGTCACTCCGTTGTGAAATCTTTTTATGGAAACTTTTGGACGTTTTGGTGCGTTGAGGGCGGCATACCTAGACATGGAAATCAGGTCCAGCAAAATCGGCATGTCGGCTTCTTCGAAGCCGAAGGACTCCAAGAACGGCTTCCCGACGAAGGAAGCCCACTGGATCTGCGGGTGGCAGCACGGCGCGATGGCCGCCGTCGTGATGTTCGGCGCGCCGGCAATCATGCGCAGGGCGGTGCCTGTTGCGCTGCCGCAGAAGTGCTTCGCGATCGCCATGCAATCCTTAGGTACGAGGGTGTTCAGGTCCACCGTGTTCAGATCCGCGCTTAATCGGGTCGCGGGTCTTCACGGATTAGGGGAGGAAAAAAGGAAAGAACTGGGGAGAGGGGAAATTGGGGTTTCGAGGGCTGTCCTCGGGGTACGGGGGGGGTGGTTGGAGGGGTTGGGTGACAGAGGTTACGCTTGCTCTCTTGCGGGTAAGGGGGGGTCGAATAATAACACTGTGTTATTATTCGATTTGTCGATAGCAGGATCAAATAGTGGTAGTGTTTTTAGACAACCAGACGTGTGTCAAATAACTGCTATTCTTCGACCCCCCCCCCTTTACTTCTTTTATAGAAACTTTTGGACGTTTTGGTGCGTTGAGGGCGGCATACCTAGACATGGAAATCAGGTCCAACAAAATCGGCATGTCGGCTTCTTCGAAGCCGAAGGACTCCAAGAACGGCTTCCCGACGAAGGAAGCCCACTGGATCTGCGGGTGGCAGCACGGCGCGATGGCCGCCGTCGTGATGTTCGGCGCGCCGGCAATCATGCACAGGGCGGTGTCTGTTGCGCTGCCGCAGAAGTGCTTCGCGATCGCCATGCAATCCTTAGGTACGAGGGTGTTCAGGTCCACCGTGTTCAGATCCGCGCTCAATCGAGTCGCGTCGTGTGCGTCGAAATGCGGACACTCGCGTCTTTCGACTGCAATGACGGGCACTTCGGTCGCTTCTTGCAGGACACGGCCCAAGAGGCCCTTCCCCGCGCCCAGTTCGACGATGGCCGACACGCCGTGCAAATGGTGCCGCAGCTCGCCCACCAGTGCTTCTATTTGGGGCTCGTGCACCTGGCGCTTCCCGAGGGTCTGCCACGTGGCGGTGCCGGCCGTCGCCTTCGCGAACGCCTCCACGGCGCCTGTGCCGCTGCTTTGCCGCGCGGCGTAAAGCTTCGGCAGCTGCGCAGCGAGCACTTTGTCGACGACGGCGTGCACTGCCTCCTCTGAGATTGCAGGCCCCTTGCTGGCCTTTCTTGGCGCTACCGCCATTTTCTTGTGTTTTTCTGTTGTGTTGCCGACTCAAGCGGACTAGTTGGCGTGCAGTGGTTCTTTACTCTTGTTTCCCGCCGCCACGCCACTCGCATCCTATCTAGTTCTCAAGGAGTACGAAATGAAGGCAAAGTGGGAAGGGGCGGGGGCTGGACACTCTTAGCGAGCGTCGCGGGGTTGTTTTGACACGTATAATGGTATTTTCTCCCTAGTCCCTAGAGCTGCATCGAATTGCCCGGTGCTGTATTCTTCGGTCTATCACGGTCTATCAAGAGGGGATGGACCGTAGTTCCACCACGGTCACTTCCAGACTTGCCGTTGATAACAGTTTTCGAGGAGAGGGAGTGTTTTGAGCTCCGTACTGAACACCAGCAACTGTTGTAAATTTGTTGCATTAGTGTGATTGTCAGGCCTTCGACTACCCTGAGCAACGCACTATGCACACTCCGTGTCTACGTCACAGCAGATGGAACGCGTCTGTTACGTCGCCGCGGAGGCGGCCTACGAGTGGGTGTCATTGTGGCCTCGCGGCCGGAGCCATCGTTGGACGACCCTTCGCTCGTTTCCTCGCGTTTGCGTCGGTTCGCGCGTCGGATGGACGCAGCCGGGGGCTGCGCATTGGGCGGCGTTCGTCGGGCGGGGGTGTTGGCCCGGAGTTGCGGCGTTGGCAGTTGAGTGCGTCGGCGCCGCCGCGCTGGGGGGGTGCGTGGGACGGAAGGGTCCTCCGCAGCACGCCGCCGTAGCGGCGCAGCGCGATCGATCGTTGGTGAGTCTCCCTGGCCGGAGCCGGAGGATTCCTCGCTCGTCTCCCCGCGTTTGCGTCGGAGCCCGCGTCGGGGCGCTGCCGGTGCCGGTTGAGGTCCCGCCGGAGGTGCAGGTGCCTCGTTCTCGTCGTCGGCGTCGTCCGGCCGGTCTCCCGCCCGGTGGTGGCCACTCCGGCAGCACACGGAGGCATTGGCGCAGCCGCCGCAACGCGTCAGGTGGTGCGCTCCGCAGCAACTTTTGCTCGAGTGAAACCAGACTCTCCAAAAGCGGGCCAAATAGGGCGTGCCACACCCGGAAAAAGGGTGTGAAATAGGGTGTGAAATAGGGTGTGAAATAGGGTGTGAAATAGGGTGTGAAATAGGGTGTGAAATAGGGTGTGAAATAGGGTGTGAAATAGGGTGTGAAATAGGGTGTGAAATAGGGTGTGAAATAGGGTGTGAAACAGGGTGTGAAACAGGGTGTGAAATAGGGTGTGAAATAGGGTGTGAAATAGGGTGTGAAATAGGGTGTGAAATAGGGTGTGAAGTAGGGTGTGAAATAGAGGGCGTGAAATAGGGTATGAAATAGGGTATGAAATAGGGTGTGAAATAGGGTGTGGAATAGAGGGTGTGAAATAGGGTGTGAAACAGGGTGTGAAACAGGGTGTGAAACAGGGTGTGAAATAGGGTATGAAATAGGGTGTGAAATAGGGTGTGGAATAGAGGGTGTGAAATAGGGTGTGAAACAGGGTGTGAAACAGGGTGTGAAACAGGGTATGAAATAGGGTGTGAAATAGGGTGTGAAATAGGGTGTGAAACAGGGTGTGAAACAGAGGGTGTGAAATAGGGTGTGAAATAGGGTGTGAAATAGGGTGTGAAATAGGGTGTGAAATAGGGTGTGAAATAGGGTGTGAAATAGGGTGTGAAATAGAGGGTGTGCACACCCTATTTCCGGGTGTGGCCACACCCGCAGGATGCTACACCAGTGACGAGGCGGCTACTTCTCCATCCAACAGGCGGTGTGAAACAGGGTGTGAAATAGGGTATGAAATAGGGTGTGAAATAGGGTGTGAAATAGGGTGTGAAATAGGGTGTGAAATAGGGTGTGAAATAGGGTGTGAAATAGGGTGTGAAATAGGGTGTGAAATAGGGTGTGAAATAGGGTGTGAAATAGGGTGTGAAATAGGGTGTGAAATAGGGTGTGAAATAGGGTGTGAAATAGGGTGTGAAATAGGGTGTGAAACAGGGTGTGAAATAGGGTGTGAAATAGGGTGTGAAATAGGGTGTGAAATAGGGTGTGAAATAGGGTGTGAAATAGGGTGTGAAATAGGGTGTGAAATAGGGTGTGAAATAGGGTGTGAAATAGAGGGTGTGCACACCCTATTTCCGGGTGTGGCCACACCCGCAGGATGCTACACCAGTGACGAGGCGGTTACTTCTCCATCCAACAGGCGGTGTGAAACAGGGTGTGAAACAGAGGGTGTGAAATAGGGTATGAAATAGGGTGTGAAGTAGGGTGTGAAATAGCGTGTGAAATAGGGTGTGAAACAGGGTGTGAAATAGGGTGTGTAACAGGGTGTGAAACAGGGTGTGAAATAGGGTGTGAAGTAGGGTGTGAAATAGGGTGTGAAAAG
>JAPJBO010001464.1:0-43872 GCA_030068145.1 Diplonema papillatum | reverse complement strand
TTACCCAGTCGTAGAATTCGATGGTTATCGAGTATGGTTACAAAACACGGCCCACGTGTTTTGGTTTGAGATCTCCTCCTGCGGTGATTCCGCACATCTGAACATTATGATTTAATGTCTTTCTGTATGGCAGACAATTACCGCCGCTACCGGTTTTAGAGGACAGAGCTGTTAGCCGGAGGTCTCATGGCGACAAGGATTCTTTGAATTCAAGTCATGAATCCGAGCACTTATACTGGGCAAGGTCTGCTGGGTGATTTTGCAAAACTATTGGACATTCTATAACCTACACGAATATCAAACAATGAGATGAGGTCTGGAGATGTTTGCAGTCTCGCGAGAACTTGTCATCATCAGGTCACTCGACTGTCCTTGGGTGACTGGCGCTATCTCGTTTCGGCTGTCTTTTTTTTTGGCGACCAGTGATTTCCACCTTCAGAAACACTCTTTGTGTCGCGTATCAGAAAGCTGGCATCATGTGGTACTTGGAAGAATATTATCAAGTTCCCTGTAAACGAACGATGCCTCCGACTATGCTCTCATCCGCTTGGTGATATGATTCATGCAGGCAAAGTGAAGCGCATAGCCGGTTCTACTCGGTTCACCCGGAGCAAAAATGCGGGATAGTACTCCTTACAAGAAGCATCTGCTTTGTGCTTTGCTAACTTTCACGTCAGATAACACCAAAGCCCTTTCTTCATATTTTATTTTCAGCTTTCATCTGTTCTGTTCCTTGCGTATCTTTTTTTCATGTGGAAAAATGCAAAGATCTTTGTAAATCCATGAGTCAGAGTCTTTCAGAAGAAGAAAGAAAAAGGCCGCTCCTGGTCCAGGAACGTGACGGTCAACCACAGCTTGCAAAGCTTGAGTCGGAGCAGACAGTGCTACAACCCCGTCCACTCTGCCCTGTGGCTGACCGTCTCGACGGGCTTGAGTTCAGCGCGCAAGCCTTGTTGCTTTAGTTTGGGAGATCGGATGAGATCAATTCTCCCGCTGACGAAAAAGTGCAGGCAAAGTGAAGCGCATAGCCGGTTCTACTCGGTTCACCCGGAGCAAAAATGCGGGATAGTACTCCTTACAAGAAGCATCTGCTTTGTGCTTTGCTAACTTTCACGTCAGATAACACCAAAGCCCTTTCTTCATATTTTATTTTCAGCTTTCATCTGTTCTGTTCCTTGCGTATCTTTTTTTCATGTGGAAAAATGCAAAGATCTTTGTAAATCCATGAGTCAGAGTCTTTCAGAAGAAGAAAGAAAAAGGCCGCTCCTGGTCCAGGAACGTGACGGTAAACCACAGCTTGCAAAGCTTGAGTCGGAGCAGACAGTGCTACAACCCCGTCCACTCTGCCCTGTGGCTGACCGTCTCGACGGGCTTGAGTTCAGCGCGCAAGCCTTGTTGCTTTAGTTTGGGAGATCGGATGAGATCAATTCTCCCGCTGACGAAAAAGTGCGAGGAATTCTCAAAAAAAAAAAAGAAGCTCGAAAAAAGAAGAATTCCTCACCTTTTTCCCGTTGGTGGTATCGTGTTGCCAAAAGCACTGCATCACAGTCTACTCTCTGCTGGGCGTGGGCTGGTAGGCAGAAGTCTGCCACGGGGGCTGGAGCCGAGAAAGAGAGTCGAGGCTCAGAAGCAGCCCCGGATTTCTTGACAGATTCTCTCCGAGCCGACACAAGTGCCTTGTTCCGTGTGATCTCTGGTCCGCGTCTACTCGTGCCAATTATTTGCCAGCATGCAGTATCGAGGGGAGGGCAAAAATGGCCGGTCTTTTTTTGCCGAAAAAAAACCGGCTAGCCAGCCCTTTTTTGGCAAAAAAAGACCGCCTGCAACCGACGAGTGCAGTAGGCCGTGGCATTGAGTAGTAGTGCAGGTGGGCTAATCGCAACAACAGTTCAGCAGGAGAGAGCTCGTGAACAAAGTGCCTGGACAAAAGCGCAGTTGTCAGGAAAATGAGGACGGAGCGCAGAAGAATCTGCGGCAGACGACACTGCTCGGCGCAGTTCCGAAGGTGAGCCGTCCAGAGACGATTGACAGCCTCTCGCAGGTGGATGCTGCGGGCCTTCAGGAACTCGATGACTGAACTCGCTGACTGCCAAGTTCAAACTGGCCGCTAGATTCGGATTGTCAACGTCGATTGACACAGTTGCTCTGGTGCGAGTAGTGGCTTTTCTCCCTTAACCCGCTGTTCCTCCTGTACCGCCCAAAAACTGAGCATCCAATTCCTCCAGCCTACCTCGGGGCAATAAGGAGTAGGCTTTCCAGAGTTCCATCGTTCAGGATCTTTGTAATGCCTGTTGCGTTAACTTGTGTGTATCACTCATTCCACCCGAACACACGAACAAGTGTCACAAAAAATGACTTTTTTCGAGTTTCTGCCGTTTTGGACTCCTCTTCGAAGCGTGGGTGGGGCGGGTCCGTCGGGGACGGATAGATCGTGGGAGGTTGTCAGCTTCTCCATCTAGCACTCGGCTCAAGACTTCTGTTTCATCTTGCGGTGGTAGCTGCACGGGTTCTCGGCCCGTCAACTGAATGCAAATTACAGAGGCGACACATTTCACCTGGGGATGTAGCAAGCTCTCTCCGTTCAATGAGCTTGACTAGCTGTTTCAAACTCCTGCAAGCATCATGGTCAGCAATTGCCTCCTGGGTCACAGTTTTGAGTCCTGTTCCGAGACTCCCTCACGGGGAAGTGGCGCGAATCACTTGTCGCCAAGCATTGTGCAATGCTGATGACTGCTACCCCTGTGTGTGTGGTGTGTGTGTGTGTGTGTGTGTGTGTGTGTGTGTGTGTGTGTGTGTGTGTGTGTGTGTGTGTGTGTGTGTGTGTGTGTGTGTGTTGTGTGTGTGTGTGTGTGTGTGTGTGTGTGTGTGTGCGTGTGTGTGTGTGTGTGTGTGTGTGTGTGTGTGTGTGTGTGTGTGTGTGTGTGTGTGTGTGTGTGTGTGTGTGTGTGGAATCCCTTTCTTTCCGTTTCTGGTCTTTCGAGCTTCTGGACCGCTTGTGGCATGGATTGCAGTGGGTGAACTCAGGACTAAAAGGCAGGAAAAGGATAAAGCACCGTTATCGAGGGAAGCGGCCGGCCGGCAATACAAGGAGAAGAGGGCCGCGTGGGCGGCACACGGGTAAGGGGGAAGGGGGAGTACAAACAGCGGAGAGGGAAACAGCCTGGATGTTTGCGTAATACTACCCCTGTCCAACCTCTTAAAGAGTGGAACTAGGAGGCATCGCGTACGTCAAATGGTGGAAACGGAAAACGGGATTCCACTAGACGCGCCTTCGGCGCTCAAGCAAGCTTGCTAGTATGTGTGTGTGTGTGTGTGTGTGTGTGTGTGTGTGTGTGTGTGTGTGTGTGTGTGTGTGTGTGTGTGTGTGTGTGTGTGTGTGTGTGTGTGTGTGTGTGTGTGTGTGTGTGTGTGTGTGTGTGTGTGTGTGTGTGTGTGTGTGTGTTCATGCAGCACTGCAGCTGATGATTCGGCTGTACAGCTTCATCTCAGAATAAATGCCCTTTCTGGTGAGTCTCATTTCCGTAACCACCAAGTGGCTCAGCATGCGGGTCAACGAGGAAGCGGACCTGTTCAGAACCCGCGGTATCCTAGCTATGTCTGATATTCAATGCCCCGAGCTGTTACATTCCCCTGGTACCCCATACCCTTTTCACACCATTTCACTTCCCTCTTCTATTCCACTCCTCCATTTTCATTTCCATTGTCGGGACCGTTTCTACTTGCTTTTTTTCTCTTTCTGCCACATAGATTTATATAGAGCCAATATTCAGGCTCTGAACAGGGGTTTGTGTCACTGCATCAGTCACTACACATGGTGTGATCCGCCCTTCAGTTTTCCGTAGTTCTTCCGAACTTCTTCCATAGTCTTGCCGTACTAAGGGGTGTCAAAAATTATTTTTATAGTGAAAGTTCGCTTTTTACCCAACTACTTGCGCAGGGCTGTCGGTTTGGTCTCTGCATGCCTGGAGCACAAATCTGCCTCTTCTGCAACCAAAAAAAAGAAAAAATCGGGAAAGTCGGGGGGAAAATAAAACGAGTCAAAAACCGACCGCTATGGGGTGATCCACCTATTTTTTAGCACAAAAAATCACAACTATTCGTCGTCTTGTTGCGTTAGTGGGGAGTCATTTGCAAGCAAATGAGTACCACACTATGCCAGCTTTTCGCTACGTGACTCCAGAAGGGTCACTTTTTCCGCGCTTTCGGCGCGGCGCAACTCTAGTCGGTTGCAACTGTTGTTGGCAACTATTCATAGTTAGGTTTGACACATTGTTCTGCAGAGCTCTGCAAAGGTCTGCAAAGTTGTGAAAAGTTGTGAATTGATTTTGTTTTCCTGGAGTTTTTTTCGTGCCCCTATCCCCCCTACACGACCCTAGCCCCACAGCCACCGTCCACGGCGGTCCCCAGGGGTGGGTCAAGGAAAAAAAAAAATTTTTTTTGGGCCGCAATACCTCAAAACTCGCACTTTAGGGTTTTTTTTTGGGCCGCAGTTTTCCCGGGGATTTTGACCTTTTCACCTTAGAGAATTCTTCCGCCCAGCCTCCAGTGGTACCCAGGAAAAGGATGATGAGTCCCGAGTGAGCAGCCTTTCGCTTGATTCCGGAAGGGTTACTCGGCGCTGTTGACGTGGTGCAACTCGTGACGGTCGCAATGCCACATTCTCCCTCGCTCGTCGATGACACTTCGTCGACGATTTACCACACCCCACCGTCGATCCTCCTGTGAATCATTTTTCCTGGGATTCACTTTCTTCGCCGAGGCACCGACTGACACGCCTTTTGTTTCTAGACCATTGTCAGCATGGACCCTGTGTTTCTGGGCTCGTCAACGCCGTGCGTTCTGTCCGGCACGGTTACTTCCTCGCATCGAGTAAGTGGCGTGTAGGCGTCTGTTGTCCTTCTTGTTGCGAAGGCGCACTTGTGCGATCCGGCATGCGCCTCCGGGTACAGCTCACTCCGCACCGCCGCGAAGCAATACCAGAAGGAGAGGTTTCGGCTGCGAATGGATGCCCTCCTTGTATCCGGGGCTGACGCCTCCTTAAAGGGCCCCGTCGGGCTGCTATCCAATCTCCTTCGGGAGATACGTTTCTTGCCGGCGAAGCGGCACAGTTTCGAGTTGCTATCGTTCGAAGGTGCGACCGTGCCTTTTTCCGGGAAGGAGGCACTGCACTTCGTCCGTGAGGGCCTGCGTCTTCGAGCGTGGCGCTACCTGACGACACAAAGGCAAGGCTACTCGGGTATCGAGAGGGGGGTGGATGTGCGCCTGCTGAACAGACTGTGGCAGAACCGCGCGACGGGGGACAGGCTCAGCTTTGCAATCCGCAAATGCATCGCAGGAGCGGTGTACTCTCGCGAGTGGTGCAACAGAAAATGGGGAATGGGTGACGGCGTATGCGAGTTCTGCGACGGTGGGACGCCGGGGACCCTGCTACACTATTTCTGGGAATGCCCGCAGGTGGGTCAATCTACGCTGCCGACTCGACGTCGCAGGAGTGGCGGCACAGAATATGCCCCTATGCCTGAGCACACGGGGGATTCCCCCCATCGGAACCCCGCCGGTACTCGTGGAGAGGGTCCAGAAGCTGATCGGGACCATCTCCATCGAGATGGCGCAAGCGCAGCGCAATATCGCGACGACGCGCCCCTGGGAGCTTGCCTCCGCCGCGGCAGGGAGATATGACGTTGAGCTGGCAAGGGACAGCCGTGAGCTCCTCACGAAGCAGATCAGGACGCGCTTCGCGGCGACGCTAGTCTACTGGCTAAGGAATCTACGTTGGGTCAACACCCCCCCTCTCCTACGACCGGCGTGGAACTCGCTTTGGGTTTTGAGGCCTACACGCGATCCAAGCTGCCTGGGGAAACGTTTGCCGAAAAAGGGTTGCAGATAGGATATCTAGCACGAGCCATCAACGACCTAGGCTTTGCTGACACGGGGGCCTCAGCCTTCCCCGGGAAGTGGCGACAGGGTGTATGCTCTTTAGGCTGGCGAAGCTAAGTTCGGGCGATGCTTAGTTCGAGGTGGGAGTCTAGAGTCCCCGAAGTTCAAAGTAGGACTATAGACCTTGGCCAAAGCCATTTTGGGTCTCAGCCATCGATCGTCGGTGCCTTCGAGTCATTTCTCCTTGTTCTCGGATCTCGCATCACGCCATCGGCCAGAGAGTGCAAATGGATATTGAGGAGGAAGGGCCACCAGAGGGCCACCGGCAGCATTATGTGGTCAAACGAGCTGGGTGGGCCTCGGCGGCCGGACAGACGATTTTTCTCAAGTTATCAAGGGCCTGACGGGGGGGGTGGGGTGGGGGGGTGGGGGGGGGGGCCAGGAGGGGTAAACCAGGGCCTATGGAGGCCGTACCCAAGCGGTACCAAGCTGTGAAAAGCTGTGAAAAGTTGCCCCACTAACGCAACAAGACGACGAAAAGTTGCGAAGAGTGCGGCGCCAGCGTGTGTGTCACGTGCTCGCGCGCCTGACTGCCGTCAAGCCACGACGCCCGCGCGGACGGCGATGCTGCGGGAGCCCGCTTGATGCGATGTGGGGATGTGCATCCCAACCCTGGCCCCGGGCGCCGAGCGCTCGCCTCGACCGCCGCGGCGGCTTTCCGCCGCGGACGTCGCCGTCGACCGGCCGGCGCAGCCCGGTACGTTACCGCGCGTATGCAGCACCGCGCGCGGGGCGTGGGTTCCCGGGTTGCCTTGCGGCGTGAGCGTGTTGAATGTGCGTGGCTACCGTCGAAGCACGACGCCCGTGAGTATGCGTACGCCGCGGGGGAACGGCTCTTGAGGTGCGGGGACGTCCACCCGAACCCTGGTCCCCCGCGCGATCTCACTCTTGCTGCAGTCAATGTTGGCTCGCTGGCCCTGCACATTGACGAGGTGCGGGCGATGGCGCCCGCAGACGCGATTGCGGTGCTGGAGACGTCGATGGGCGAGTTGCAGCAGGCGCAGGCGACGGACTATCTCGCGAGACCGTGCGCCGTCGACGGGTCGAGGTGGAAGACGCTGTGGGGGCCGCCGCAACCGCCGAAGCGCAGCAAGCACTGTCCGCACGGAAACCCGCATTCCGGGCAGAAGGGGGGAGGAGTCGTTGTGCTTGCCAGGCAGCCGGGGGTGGCCCACCTGCTGCCCAACGAATCGCTGCAGGAAGTGCGCAACCGGGTCATCCACACGATGATCGCGACGGGGGTCGGACGGATGTTCGTACACTTCTTTGCCGTCTACGCCCCATCGGGGAACACGGCAGCGGCGTCCCGGGAGCGGCTCCTGCAGACGGTCCTCTTCGAGGCGCAGGCCATGGTGGGGCAGGCCCCGGCGGTCGTGATGGGCGACTTCAACACGGACGTTGAGCGGTCGCCGGCGCTTCGGCATGCCCTCAGCAACGGGTGGACGGACGCAGCGCAGCTGCAGGCGGCGTGCGAGGGAGGACGACCGCCCAACACCTACACGGGCACGAACACGTCCGGCACGCGCATCGACTACGCCCTGATGAACCGCGCGGCCGCGTCCGCCTTTGTTGCATGCGAGACGATCGGGGTAGGGAGCGTGAGGGGCCACCGCTGCGTCCGGATTCGACTCGCGGTGCAGGCGTTCGAACAGCAGACATGGAGGTTCAACGTGCCGCGAGCGATACCCGTGAAGCCGGCAGGTAGGGTCGTCGAGGTCCCGAGGCTGGATGCCGTGTGCGCCGCCGCCCGCGAGGGGGACGTCGAAGGGGCGTGGATGGCGCTCTCCGCTCTGTGCGAGCAGTACCTGCTAGACCGCAGCGGGATGCCTGCCTGTGAGAGACGTGCGCACACCGGCCGCGGTAACTCGGAGCTGAAGATGACTCGCGTTGCGGCGAGGAGTACGCCGGACCGGGGCGTGGCGTGCGAGACGGAGCTGAGGCACGGGAATGCGATCCGGCGTCTGGAGCACTACGTCTACCAGCGAGCTCGCCTAGAAGCGTCCGGACCATTCCAGGTGCCCCAAGAACTCCGCTTGTGCTGGCTGCGCTGTCTCGCCGTGATCCGTGGCGGCGGGGTCGGCGAGCCGCCCCCCTCCGACCCGCCGAGCGCAGAGGTCGCTCGCGTTTACTTGCACGACGTACGACTGCGCAGTGCGAGATTCAACGCGGCTGCGGCGAGGGTACGGAAGAGGCAGCAACAGGAGAGGCAGCTGACGATGTTTGGGACGGATCGCCGGGCTCTTGTGTCGATGCTGCGGGGGGGTCCGGGGCAGGCGGCCGATGCGGTGCGGACAGCGGACGGGAGACTCACCGCCAACGTCGAGGAGATGGACGAGGTGCTGCAGGAGGCGTGGGACCCGATCCTGCGCATGTACGGGGAAGGACGCCCAGAGCCCGAGTACGAGGCGTTCCGCAGGGCCTTCGAGGGTTTTATTCCCCGCCGCCAGATGGACCTGCGGGATGTGACCGGGAGGGAGCTACGGGATGTTCTCAACAAGCGGAAGAAGAAGACTACGGCGTGTGGGGTGGACGGCTGGCGTTTGGACGAACTGAAGGCCCTGCCCGACGAGCTGCTGGACGGGTTCGCGACGCTTTTCAATCTGGTGGAGGAGCGAGGGGAGTGGCCGAAGGGTATGCTGACGTCGTTGGTGTCGCTCATACCAAAGACCGACGACACCTCGCCGACCAACTTGCGGCCAATCACCGTGACGAGCTGCGTCTATCGGTTATGGGCCTGCAGGCGTTTGCAAGACGTCATGGAGTGGCAGGACGGCTGGATTCTTCCGTCGCAGCACGGCTTCCGCAGAGGGCATCGGACGGACGACGTCCTCATGGAGCTGACGACGCTGATCGAGGAGACGCTGCTCGACGAGTCGAAGTCGCTGTACATGGTCGCACTCGATTTCGCGAAGTGCTTCGACCGGGTACCGCAGGGGATCGTTCTCCGGCTTGCCGAAGGGATGGGCCTCGACGCGCGCATCCTGCGCCCCCTGCGCGCCATGTACCGTGGGATGAAGCGCCGGTTTAAGCTGCCGCTGGGCGTGGGTTCCGAGTTTGAGGTCACCAACGGTATCTTGCAGGGGTGCCCACTTTCGGTGATCCTCATCAACGCCTTGCTGTCGATAGTGCTCCGAGCGGTGTCGGCGCGCGTACCGGAGGTTTCGTCGGAGTCGCTGGCGGATGATGCCACGCTCTTCGCGTCCGTGGAGTCCGAGCTGCAGCAGGCGGTCGACGTCATCGCACAGTTCTGCGCCCTGACAGGGATGCGGCTGAACATGACGAAGACACTGGCGATGGGGATCCCCGCGGGCACGGTGCGGCAGCGTCGGCGGCGGCCCTATACGAGCGTGCTGGCAGTCGGCGACGAGACGATACCGACAGCGACGGCGGCGAAGATCCTCGGTGTGCGTACGAGTGTCGCGAGCGTTCAGGCGGAACGTACCAACGACGCGCGTCTGAAGGCCCATAACGCATTGCTGGACAGGCTGAGCACCTCGCGCCTTCCATTCGATGTCCGCTGCGAGGTGGCGAGCTCCAATGTCCTCGGAAGCGTGCTGGCGGGGTGCTCGTACGAGGGGTACACGCAGACGTGCCTCAGGGGGCTGCGGTCGCGGGTAGTGAAGGGAGCTTTCGGGACGAAGCATCCGTCGAGGAATGTGACGGCGGTGCTGGCCATCCTGGCGAAAGCCCACCGAATGGACCCACTGTTGGCTCGGCCGTACAGGATCCTGTGCTCGCTTTTCGACACGTGCGAGAGGCTCCCCCGCGTACACGCCCGCATGCTGAACATCGCCCGGCTTTACAGCCGGCACGGTGTGTTGTTGCCGAAGGCGCGCCTGGGACCTGTCGGGATCGCCATCTCTGACGGTTTCACGGTCGCGGGCATCGATTTCGAAGGCCACGACTTTGCGACCGCGGCGCTCGAGGGCCGCCGGCTTCTCGACATGGAGAGGGGCGAGAGGCACCACGCCATCCGGGCACGGCTACGGCAGACGACCTGGACGCAGCTTGCGAGGCAACGGCCGTCTTACGACGGCGTGCAGGCAGGGGTGGACTGCAGGCGTACGAACGAGCTGCGCCTAGCGACGGCTGACGCTGGCGAGAAACGTGCGCTGGCGGTGATTCTGTCCGGGGGTGTGTTCCTCGCTGCGCGGTGGGGACGGAATGCGCGTGCGAACGGAGGGGCGGCCGGGACAGACGGGTCGCCGAGCTCCTCGGCGTCCGTGTCGTCGACCGCCTCTGATACGACCGGCAGCTTTGACGAGCACGTCTCCGAATCCTCCTCTTCGGAACCTCAGCGTCCGCCGCTGGACCGCGGCTGCAGGGACTGCGACCTGGGCGTCCAGGACACAGCGGATCACCTGTGGTGGGAGTGCCCCGCCTACGACGAGATTCGCGGCCGTCCTTGCTTCGCCGAACTCCTGCGGGCGGACCGGGCGAGGTGGCCGTCTTGCACGCGTGTGCATGGGGTTATTGTCGAAGGAATGCGGGTGGAGGTCGCGGCCCTTCACCGCCTCATGGCGGCGGTGTACACTGCACGCGTGGAGGCGGAGCGACGCCGCCTCTCCGCAGTGCAACCGATGCACCCCTGGCACGCAGCTGCGCCGCTGCCGGCGGTGCAACACCTGTTCGACTTCGACCGCCTTCCGGATGAGCCGCCGAGATGGCCGTACGGCGGCCGTGCGATGCGGGCGCTCAAGGGCTGGCTGTCGGCACTGAGGTGGACCAACGCAGGCGAGGTGTCGTGCGTTGAGCTGGCAGTGGACTTCGAGGTCCACACCGGGGTCGACGTCCCTGCCCCCCCGGGAATACGAAGGCTCGCCGCCAACCAGAGGGGGAAGACCCTCTGGACGATGCTGTCGACATTGTGCCGCCTGTGCCAGGACCTGCAGCTGCCGTCGCCGTTGCCTGCCGAGCGGAAGGTCCGGGTGGGCTCGATGAGGACCCTGGGGGCGCCGATGCTGTGGGGGGGATTGACACCTCGCCCACGCTTCGCCGGGGGCGAGGAGACGCACGGGGTGCTGGAGACGAGCTTTCCGCGGGCAGCTGCCGGGGACGGGAAGAACTGGGGCGGGGACGTGTTCCCGCAGTACGACGCGGCGCGGCGGGCACAGCGTTCGCTGCGCTGGGACGTGCCCACCCCTCTGCCGCAACGCCCGCGCCTTCCCGTGCTTGTACCGGCTGCGCAGGCGGACCCTCTGCTCCGCACGCAGTCGGTCTGCGATGCCTGCGCGAAGCAGAAGTGCGCGGTGTGCACTGGCATGCGAAGAAACTACAGCCTTGTAGTTGACCAGTGCTGCCAGGTGCACCACCGCCCTGACGACGGTCTGCGCATTCAGTGCTGCCGGGCGCATCGGCTGACGCGATGTGGGACCTGCCCGAACGCCGACGCGTGCTGCGGACGGGGGCATCACAGGGGTGGTGCTGGCCGCGACGGCAGCAGTGGCGACGGGGGTGGCGGTGGTCATGGCGGCCGCGGCCGTGGCCGCGGCCGCGGCGGCCGAGGCGGCGGAGACGACAGTGACGGAGACGGTGGCGGCGGCCGCGGCACTGGTCGCGGCCGCGCACGCGGCGGCGGTCGCGGCAGCGGTCGCGGCGGGGATCGCGGCGGCGGCGGCGGTGGCGGTCGCAGCCTAGGCGAGAGCGACGGCCTCACAGGCCGGAAGCGGCGCGCGCCGTCCCCACCTGGAACACCTACCAGCCGTGGCCGGAGGAGGCGGACGACGAAGTCGCCCCCGAAGCGCGCCCCCCCGCCAGCAGGCAGGAAGCGACCCGCGCCATGCACCCCCACGGCCTCTCCCGCAGCCGCGCTGCGCGCACGACGACGACGACGCGCCGATCTCGGCGACGACGGCACTGGCCTCGCCGGCCCGAACACACCGCGCCCACCCGGCCCCGCCCGGCCCTCTTCGATGGCAGGCCCTGACTCGGGCCCTTTTACTGATTCTGGTTCCGACCCTCCACGGGTCACACAACGATCGCGCCCTCCCGCCGGCTCTTCCCGGCTACTCGCGTCCTCCGCATCGCGGCGTGCCTACCGGCGCAAACGAGAAAGCGAAGATTCCGATTCCTTTTCGGATTATGAAATCGTCAGTAGTTTCCAAGAACAGTTGCAACCGACTAGAGTTGCGCCGCGCCGAAAGCGCGGAAAAAGTGACCCTTCTGGAGTCACGTAGCGAAAAGCTGGCATAGTGTGGTACTCATTTGCTTGCAAATGACTCCCCACTAACGCAACAAGACGACGAAAAGTTGGACGGACGCCGCGCAGCTGCAGGCGGCGTGCGAAGGAGGACGACCGCCCAACACCTACACGGGCACGAACACGTCCGGCACGCGCATCGACTACGCCCTGATGAACCGCGCGGCCGCGTCCGCCTTTGTTGCATGCGAGACGATCGGGGTAGGGAGCGTGAGGGGCCACCGCTGCGTCCGGATTAGACTCGCGGTGCAGGCGTTCGAACAGCAGACATGGAGGTTCAACGTGCCGCGAGCGATACCCGTGAAGCCGGCAGGTAGGGTCGTCGAGGTCCCGAGGCTGGATGCCGTGTGCGCCGCCGCCCGCGAGGGGGACGTCGAAGGGGCGTGGATGGCGCTCTCCGCAATGTGCGAGCAGTACCTGCTAGACCGCAGCGGGATGCCTGCCTGTGAGAGACGTGCGCACACCGGCCGCGGAAACTCGGAGCTGAAGATGACTCGCGTTGCGGCGAGGAGTACGCCGGACCGGGGCGTGGCGTGCGAGACGGAGCTGAGGCACGGGAATGCGATCCGGCGTCTGGAGCACTACGTCTACCAGCGAGCTCGCCTAGAAGCGTCCGGACCATTCCAGGTGCCCCAAGAACTCCGCTTGTGCTGGCTGCGCTGTCTCGCCGTGATCCGTGGCGGCGGGGTCGGCGAGCCGCCCCCCTCCGACCCGCCGAGCGCAGAGGTCGCCCGCGTTTACTTGCACGACGTACGACTGCGCAGTGCGAGATACAACGCGGCTGCGGCGAGGGTACGGAAGAGGCAGCAACACGAGAGGCAGCTGACGATGTTTGGGACGGATCGCCGGGCTCTTGTGACGATGCTACGGGGGGGTCCGGGGCAGGCGGCCGATGCGGTGCGAACAGCGGACGGGCGGCTCACCGCCAACGTCGAGGAGATGGACGAGGTGCTGCAGGAGGCGTGGGACCCGATCCTGCGCATGTACGGGGAAGGACGCCCAGAGCCCGAGTACGAGGTGTTCCGCAGGGCCTTCGAGGGTTTTATTCCCCGCCGCCAGATGGACCTGCGGGATGTGACCGGGAGGGAGCTACGGGATGTGCTCAACAAGCGGAAGAAGACGACTACGGCGTGTGGGGTGGACGGCTGGCGCTTGGACGAGCTGAAGGCCCTGCCCGACGAGCTGCTGGACGGGTTCGCGACGCTCTTCAATCTGGTAGAGGAGCGAGGGGAGTGGCCGAAGGGTATGCTGACGTCGTTGGTGTCGCTCGTCCCAAAGACCGACGACACCTCGCCAACGAACCTGCGGCCAATCACCGTGACGAGCTGCGTCTATCGGTTGTGGGCCTGCAGGCGTTTGCAAGACGTCATGGAGTGGCAGGACGGCTGGATTCTTCCGTCGCAGCACGGCTTCCGCAGAGGGCATCGGACGGACGACGTCCTCATGGAGCTGACGACGCTGATCGAGGAGACGCTGCTGGACGAGACGAAATCGCTGTACATGGTCGCACTCGATTTCGCGAAGTGCTTCGACCGGGTACCGCAGGGGATCGTTCTCCGGCTCGCCGAAGAGATGGGCCTCGACGCGCGCATCCTGCGCCCCCTGCGCGCCATGTACCGTGGGATGAAGCGCCGGTTTAAGCTGCCGCTGGGCGTAGGGTCGGAGTTTGAGGTCACCAACGGTATCTTGCAGGGGTGCCCACTTTCGGTGATCCTCATCAACGCCTTGCTGTCGATTGTGCTCCGAGCGGTGTCGGTGCGCGTGCCGGAGGTTTCGTCGGAGTCGCTGGCGGATGATGCCACGCTCTTCGCGTCCGTGGAGTCCGAGCTGCAGCAGGCGGTCGACGTCATCGCACAGTTCTGCGCCCTGACAGGGATGCGGCTGAACATGACGAAGACACTGGCGATGGGGATCCCCGCGGGCACGGCGCGGCAGCGTCGGCGGCGGCCCTATACGAGCGTGCTGGCAGTCGGCGACGAGACGATACCGACAGCGACGACGGCGAAGATCCTCGGTGTGCGCACGTGTGTCGCGAGCGTTCAGGCGGAACGTACCAACGACGCGCGTCTGAGGGCCCAAAACGCATTGCTGGACAGGCTGAGCACCTCGCGCCTACCATTCGAGGTCCGCTGCGAGGTGGCGAGCTCCAATGTCCTCGCAAGCGTGCTGGCGGGGTGCTCGTACGAGGGGTACACGCAGACGTGCCTGAGGGGGCTGCGGTCGCGGGTAGTGAAGGGTGCTTTCGGGACGAAGCATCCGTCGAGGAATGTGACGGCGGTGCTGACCATCCTGGCGAAAGCCCACCGTATGGACCCACTGATGGCACGGCCATACAAGATCCTGTGCTCGCTTTTCGACGCGTGCGAGAGGCTCCCCCGCGTGTACGCCCGCATGCTGAACATCGCCCGACTTTACAGCCGGCACGGTGTGTTGTTGCCGAAGGCGCGCCTAGGACCTGTCGGGATCGCCATCTCTGACGGTTTCACGGTCGCGGGCATCGATTTCGAAGGCCACGACTTTGCGACCGCGGCGCTCGAGGGCCGCCGGCTTCTCGACATGGAGAGGGGCGAGAGGCACCACGCCATCCGGGCGCGGCTACGGCAGACGACCTGGACGCAGCTTGCGAGGCAACGACCGTCTTACGACGGCGTGCAGGCAGGGGTGGACTGCAGGCGTACGAACGAGCTGCGCCTGGCGACGGCTGACGCTGGCGAGAAACGTGCACTGGCGGTGATCCTGTCCGGGGGTGTGTTTCTCGCAGCGCGGTGGGGACGGAATGCGCGTGCGAACGGAGGGGCGGCCGGGTCGGACGGGTCGCCGAGCTCCTCGGCGTCCGTGTCGTCGACCGCCTCTGATACGACAGGCAGCTTTGACGAGCACGCCTCCGAATCCTCCTCTTCGGAACCTCAGCGTCCGCCGCTGGACCGCGGCTGCAGGGACTGCGACCGAGGCGTCCAGGACACAGCGGATCACCTGTGGTGGGAGTGCCCCGCCTACGACGAGATCCGCGGCCGTCCTTGCTTCGCCGAACTCCTGCGGGCGGACCGGGCGAGGTGGCCGTCTTGCACGCGTGTGCATGGGGTAATTGTCGAAGGAATGCGGGTGGAGGTCGCGGCCCTTCACCGCCTCATGGCGGCGGTGTACACTGCACGCGTGGAGGCGGAGCGACGCCGCCTCTCCGCGGTGCAACCGATGCACCCCTGGCACGCAGCTGCGCCGCTGCCGGCGGTGCAACACCTGTTCAACTTCGACCGCCTTCCGGATGAGCCGCCGAGATGGCCGTACGGCGGCCGTGCGATGCGGGCGCTCAAGGGCTGGCTGTCGGCACTGAGGTGGACCGACGCGGGCGAGGTGTCGTGCGTCGAGCTGGCAGTGGACTTCGAGGTCCACACCGGGGTCGACGTCCCTGCCCCCCCGGGAATACGAAGGCTCGCCGCCAACCAGAGGGGGAAGACCCTCTGGACGATGCTGTCGACATTGTGCCGCCTGTGCCGAGACCTGCAGCTGCCGTCGCCGTTGCCTGCCGAGCGGAAGGTCCGGGTGGGCTCGATGAGGACCCTGGGGGCGCCGATGCTGTGGGGGGGATTGACACCTCGCCCACGCTTCGCCGGGGGCGAGGAGACGCACGGGGTGCTGGAGGCGAGCTTTCCGCGGGCAGCTGCCGGGGACGGGAAGAACTGGGGCGGGGACGTGTTCCCGCAGTACGACGCGGCGCGGCGGGCACAGCGTTCGCTGCGCTGGGACGTGCCCACCCCTCTGCCGCAACGCCCGCGCCTTCCCGTGCTTGTACCGGCTGCGCAGGCGGACCCTCTGCTCCGCACGCAGTCGGTCTGCGATGCCTGCGCAAAGCAGAAGTGCGCGGTGTGCACTGGCATGCGAAGAAACTACAGCCTTGTAGTTGACCAGTGCTGCCAGGTGCACCACCGCCCGGACGACGGCCTGCGCATTCAATGCTGCCGGGCGCATCAGCTGACGCGATGCGGGACCTGCCCGAACGCCGACGCGTGCTGCGGACGGGGGCATCACAGGGGTGGTGCTGGCCGCGACAGCAGCAGTGGCGACGGGGGTGGCGGTGGTCATGGCGGCCGCGGCCGTGGCCGCGGCCGCGGCGGCCGGGGCGGCGGAGACAACAGTGGCGGAGACGGTGGCGGCGGCCGCGGCACTGGTCGCGGCCGCGCACGCGGCGGCGCACGCGGCGGCGCACGCGGTGGCGGTCGCGGCGGCGGCGGCGGTGGCGGTCGCGGCGAGAGCGACGGCCTCACAGGCCGGAAGCGGCGCGCGCCGTCCCCACCGGGGACACCTACCAGCCGTGGCCGGAGAAGGCGGACGACGAAATCGCCCCCGAAGCGCGCCCCCCCGCCAGCAGGCAGGAAGCGACCCGCGCCTTGCACCCCCACGACCTCTCCCGCAGCCGCGCTGCGCGCACGACGACGACGCGCCGATCTCGGCGACGACGGCACTGGCCTCGCCGGCCCGAACACACCGCGCCCACCCGGCCCCGCCCGGCCCTCTTCGATGGCAGGCCCTGACTCGGGCTCTTTTTCTGATTCTGGTTCCGACCCTCCACGGGTCACACAACGATCGCGCCCTCCCGCCGGCTCTTCCCGGCTACTCACGTCCTCCGCATCGCGGCGTGCCTATCGGCGCAAACGAGAAAGCGAAGACTCCGATTCCTTTTCGGATTATGAGATCGTGAGCAACTGCCAACAACAGTTGCAACCGACTAGAGTTGCGCCGCGCCGAAAGCGCGGAAAAAGTGACCCTTCTGGAGTCACGTAGCGAAAAGCTGGCATAGTGTGGTACTCATTTGCTTGCAAATGACTCCCCACTAACGCAACAAGACGACGAAAAGTTGTGAAAAGTTGTGAATTGATTTGGAATTCTGTGATTTTTTCTGCTAGAAATTAGGTGGATCGCCCCACGCTACCCATCTTGCTGTCAGTTAGATTCTACTGGTTATGTCACAGAATATCTATCAACGATGTCATGTTTGACGTCTTCGTTTAGGGTGGTCGCTGTTGTCGCTGTCTCCATCTCTCTCATCTTCAATATCATCCTCCGACACAGGCTCGTTGCCATCATCGACAGGCAACATGGAGTCTTTCACCGATGATGGCAGCGACAACTTGTCGTAGTTTTTTGAGCAGGGTGGGTGTTGTGCTCGCCCGCCCGACTCAACTGATGCCGCGCTTCTTTGCCAAAACAAGAAGCGCCGCATTCGTACTTCCTGCATCGCACCCTTGAATGCGGGAGACCAAGTCCTTCTTGTTCAACTTCTCTGACGCGAGTGTCAGCTTGCTCGATGAGGAGCTTTTTCGGCCAGTTGGTGTCATAATCGAACGGCAGTTCCACGTTCTGGCGGTCCTCCCGCCGTTGCTTTTTTACCGGCTATCTTCTCTTTCTTGGCGAGGTAGTCCAACTTCAAGCGCCCCAGGCGTACTTTGCGATCAGGGATGCTTTCGATTGCTGACGCCACCGTATTTTCGAGGCATCTTTGCACCCGAAGTGACGGCTCACCGTGGGTAGGGAGGTGCCGCTCGCGGTGCTCCGCTATTTCTGAGCTTTCCGACCGTGCCTTCGACCAGGCATGGGTCAAGCGTTACAGGAGGCGAAACAGAGGGGTCTTCCTGAGTGCAAAACCTTTGTACTTCCAATATGAAACCGCAGGCTGTGTGGTGCAGCCGGCCTTTCAGAAAAGCCGCGTCACTTGTGTTGCAGTCGGAAAGTGGGGTGATCGCCCGAGACGAAGTGCCTTGAACTCCATAGTACTATCCAATACGACACTGTCGGGAAGGTTGGCGTTCAGTTGCGTCACTGCTTCGGGATCGGGGGTGAAATCCTTGGGTATGGTTGTCTTCCACGACAGCGTCTCAGGTGTGACCCGACATTCCTCAGGAACACCCAGCGCAGTTTCCCTACGTCGCACCATTCTTGCAATGGCTGCTTTCATTGCAACGATGGCCAAACTTTAAAACAGTGGTTTCACGATGCCAACCGTGAATGTGTCGTTTGTGTGATTACCATCAGCAAACCCCCACAGAGTTCTGAAGAAAGGGTACACAACAAGAGCGAAGCCTAGACCCAGCCTGCGAACTGTAGTCTGAATCGGACGTTCGTCTTTGCAGATGACTGCGATACCATCTCACGGAACTTACCGAAGAACACGAGTAGCAACTCAAGTACCGACTTTCCCGAGTTTCCAACATGGGCACTCATGCAGCCCATGCAGGGCCAAACCTGCCGAGTGTGGCGCGCTGCCACAAGAACCCCTTGACCTCTTGAATGCTGTATTCGGCGGCATGCCATTCCTGAAACTCTGGAGACTGACTGACGTAATTTGCGGCCTGGCATACAGCCTTTGACTCCTTCTCAAAGCGAAGCGACGAGATCGCTGCTGTGACAACCCGGTGCATGCGGTGGACAACTTCAAAGACCCGCGTGCACGCGAATCCACCTACAGCAGCACCCTATCGACATACACGACACAAAAACGGTCTTGCCCAAATGAGGCTCCTCGTCCAGTACATTCAACGCAATCAGTTCGTCTGTCAACTTCGCGAACTACTGAATCATCTTCTGGAGGATGTCATTGACGCATCGCCGTGCTTAAGGCATGTGATGTGGACGTCGAGGTGGTGCCACAGGATTCTCCCTGCATCGTTTTTCCATGTCGCTGTAAAGTGGCCACCGGCCCATTGCGGAGCCGGGTCTAGTGGCCCAGTATCGAACTGCAGGGCGTCATTGCAGTTTTGGGTTTCCTTCAGGAACTCCAGATCTCTTTGACGCACCGACGAGACATCTTTAAGCCACAAGTCTTTTCCAGCACTGCAGGAATACGCCTCTCGCGGGTTTGCGGGTCTGCTTCCTGGCTGCCAGCGACATAACGTCTCTCGCACTCAACCAGTTGCAGGATGCGTGGGATGCCAAAGGAAACGAAAGTAACAATGCACTCGAGTCTGGTCGAACAACATCGTCAGCCTCCTTCAAACCCACCATGCAGCCTGAGTTCAGCCCCGCACATCTACGCTCACAAGGCAACCCGTGATCACTTCGGTGTGAGGGATCAGTCCCGACCGAGCCTATTGCCTGCCGGGCGCCTGCTCCGTTGCGGTGTTTTGAAAACTTGGTAACTTTGTGCTCAGCGGTCCTACGAATCATGTTCCACGTCCTGTGATTCGTACTTTCAAACTACCAAACCCGCAAACCCGCACTCGGTGGCCCTAGCGGGCCCCCTCGTGAATCCCGAACCTTTGAAAGAAGGCGGCCGTCTTGTCCAGGAAAGGGGGCCTCTCATCTATGGGAGGCCCGACTCGAGCAAGAAGAAGTTGAAACCATTCAAATTGAAACGACAAAAAAGGTAATAAAAACAACTGGAAGAACATGACACCAAAATAAAAGATGGCGGGATGACGAGGTTCAATGACAGTTGTTTTGGCGCCCACCGGAAACAATGAAGTATGCCATTTTTTTTTGCGATTAAGTGAACAGGTGCAGATAGCGGTGTGTGTGCTCAATTTGATGATGGTTTTGACCGATGCATCTGAAGAAACCCTCACAGGAATTCGAAGTTCAGACGAACGACGTTCTTTCGAAGATCGGAACTTCCCCCCCATTTCGACATCAGGAGAGCGGGTACTCATCGCATTGTTGAGAGCTCCTTTGGCAAGGTGGCCCTGTGAACTGCAGAAAACTCTTCAAAGGGATCAAGAGTCACACAAAGGATATTCCTCATCATCCTCCGCTTCTAAGTCCAGACGATGGCTCATTGCTTGTTTGACATGAGGGACAAAAATCTGACCTGCACCTCCTGGTGGTGTTCCTCGGAAACGCGCTGCAAGCGCGGCAGACGCAGGCAGTCTTTGTTGTTTATCCAACTGTCTTTGCCTGATGATTGATCAGGATTCTTTGACAGGTTTGGACAGTTTCCTGTTCAGCCAAACAACACCATTCACGTGTCACGCTGTTCGTTAATTCTGGTGCCAATCCTTGGCCATTGGCTGTCAACCTGGCACCGTTCTGCAGTCCTTCAAACAAAGGTGCTTTGGAGATTTGCAGTCGCTCTAGTACCGCTCTTTGGCGCGGTTCGCCGTCATTCAGGCGCGGCTCTTTGGGCATTTTTGGTCATTCTAGCAGCTCGAGCAGCAGCTAGAGGATAGAACAGCTAGAGGGGCAGCAGATAGAGGAGCAGAAGCAGGAGGAAGAGCTACAGCAAGAGGGAAGAAGGAAGATGAGCAGGAGCAAGAAGAGCAGCAGCTCGAGGAGCAGCAAAGAGGGAAGAAGCAAGATGAGTAGCAGCTAGAGGAGCAGCAGCTAGGATAAAACAGCTAGAGGGGCAACAGAAAGAGGAGCAGAAGCAGGAGGAAGAGCTGCAGCAAGAAAGAAAGAAGCAAGATGAGCAGCAGCTAGAGGATAGAACAGCTAGAGGGGCGGCAGATAGAGGAGCAGAAGCAGGAGGAAGAGCTACAGCAAGAGGGAAGAAGGAAGATGAGCAGGAACAAGATGAGCAGCAGCTCGAGGAGCAGCAGCAAGAGGAAAGAAGCAAGATGAGCAGCAGCTAGAGGATAGAACAGCTAGAGGGGCAGCAGATAGAGGAGCAGATGCAGGAGGAAGAGCTGCAGCAAAAAGAGAGAAAGAAGTAAGATGAGCAGCAGCTAGAGGATAGAACAGCTAGAGGGGCAGCAGATAGAGGAGCAGAAGCAGGAGGAAGAGCTACAGCAAGAGGGAAGAAGGAAGATGAGCAGCAGCTAGAGGATAGAACAGCTAGAGGGGCAGCAGATAGAGGAGCAGAAGCAGGAGGAAGAGCTACAGCAAGAGGGAAGAAGGAAGATGAGCAGGAGCAAGATGAGCAGCAGCTCGAGGAGCAGCAAAGAGGGAAGAAGCAAGATGAGTAGCAGCTAGAGGAGCAGCAGCTAGGATAAAACAGCTAGAGGGGCAACAGAAAGAGGAGCAGAAGCAGGAGGAAGAGCTGCAGCAAGAGAGAAAGAAGCAAGATGAGCAGCAGCTAGAGGATAGAACAGCTAGAGGGGCAGCAGATAGAGGAGCAGAAGCAGGAGGAAGAGCTACAGCAAGAGGGAAGAAGGAAGATGAGCAGCAGCTCGAGGAGCAGCAGCAAGAAGGAAGCAAGATGAGCAACCACTGGAGGCAAGACAGGAGCAGCTAGAGGAGCAGCAGCTAGAGGAGCCGCAAAGAGGGACGAAGCAAGATGAGTGCAGCTGGAGGAGCAACAGCTAGAGGGGCAGCAGATAGAGGAGCAGCAGCAGCTGCATCAACAGGGGAATAAGCAAGATGAGCATCAGCTAGGAGGGGCAGCCAGGGTAACAGCTGGCAGCAGCAGGGGCAGCAGATAGAGAAGCAGAAGATGAGGGGGGAGCGTCAGCAGGAGTCAGGAAGCAGAAACAAACACATACCATTGCCCAAGCACCAACAGCACCAACAGCACCAACAGCACCAACAGCACCAACAGCACCAACAGCACCAACAGCACCAACAGCACCAACAGCACCAACAGCACCAACAGCACCAACAGCACCAACAGCACCAACAGCACCAACAGCACCAACAGCACCAACAGCACCAACAGCAGCAACAGCAGCAACAGCATCAACAGCATCAACAGCATCAACAGCATCAACAGCATCAACAGCATCAACAGCATCAACAGCACCAACAGCACCAACAGCACCAACAGCATCAACAGCACCAACAGCAGCAACAGCACCAACAGCACCAACAGCACCAACAGCACCAACAGCACCAACAGCACCAACAGCACCTACAGCAGCAAACAGCAGCAACAGCAGCAACAGCATCAACAGCATCAACAGCATCAACAGCATCAACAGCATCAACAGCATCAACAGCATCAACAGCATCAACAGCATCAACAGCACCAACAGCATCAACAGCACCAACAGCACCAACAGCACCAACAGCACCAACAGCACCAACAGCACCAACAGCACCAACAGCACCAACAGCAGCAACAGCAGCAACAGCAGCAACAGCAGCAACAGCAGCAACAGCATCAACAGCATCAACAGCATCAACAGCATCAACAGCATCAACAGCATCAACAGCATCAACAGCACCAACAGCACCAACAGCACCAACAGCACCAACAGCACCAACAGCACCAACAGCACCTACAGCACCTACAGCACCTACAGCACCTACAGCACCTACAGCAGCAACAGCAGCAACAGCAGCAACAGCAGCAACAGCAGCAACAGCAGCAACAGCATCAACAGCATCAACAGCATCAACAGCATCAACAGCATCAACAGCATCAACAGCATCAACAGCATCAACAGCATCAACAGCATCAACAGCATCAACAGCACCAACAGCACCAACAGCACCAACAGCACCAACAGCACCAACAGCACCAACAGCACCAACAGCACCAACAGCACCTACAGCACCTACAGCACCAACAGCATCAACAGCAGCAACAGCAGCAACAGCATCAACAGCATCAACAGCATCAACAGCATCAACAGCATCAACAGCATCAACAGCATCAACAGCACCAACAGCACCAACAGCACCAACAGCACCAACAGCACCAACAGCACCTACAGCACCTACAGCACCTACAGCACCTACAGCACCTACAGCACCTACAGCAGCAACAGCAGCAACAGCAGCAACAGCAGCAACAGCAGCAACAGCAGCAACAGCATCAACAGCATCAACAGCATCAACAGCATCAACAGCATCAACAGCATCAACAGCATCAACAGCATCAACAGCATCAACAGCATCAACAGCATCAACAGCATCAACAGCACCAACAGCACCAACAGCACCAACAGCACCAACAGCACCAACAGCACCAACAGCACCTACAGCACCTACAGCACCTACAGCACCTACAGCACCTACAGCAGCAACAGCAGCAACAGCATCAACAGCATCAACAGCATCAACAGCATCAACAGCATCAACAGCATCAACAGCATCAACAGCATCAACAGCACCAACAGCACCAACAGCACCAACAGCACCAACAGCACCAACAGCACCAACAGCACCAACAGCACCAACAGCACCAACAGCACCTACAGCACCTACAGCAGCAACAGCAGCAACAGCAGCAACAGCATCAACAGCATCAACAGCATCAACAGCATCAACAGCATCAACAGCATCAACAGCATCAACAGCATCAACAGCATCAACAGCATCAACAGCATCAACAGCACCTACAACAAACAGTGGCAGAACGAAAGGTGTGTTGTTTGCATTGCACTTAGGGTCCAGCTTGCTGCACAAGAAGTCAACAAAGAAACACAAAGCAATAGATGAAGCAATGAATCGATGAAGCAATATATCGATGAAGCGATGCGCAAAAGGGGGAAGCCACAAGAGTGTGAGTACAGTATGTCGAATTCTTCCTTTAATTTTTTAATTCCCAATCGGGGGGCACTTGGACTGCCCCTGGATTCGTCAAAGCAGTACCTGTAAGTGAGGTGGTGCTGTGCACAAAAACGTTACAAACCTGTGCTGCACCCGACCAATCCTGACATGCTCGACGGGATGAACACGAGCTTTTCTACCGCGCCGAGGTATGAAGACACAGACACCTTTCTCTTTGCATACCAGCCGACCCTTGAGCAGCCCGAGGCGCTAGGCGACACCAGGGACGCAGCGCCCCTCGGCTCGGCAAGCCAAGACATACCGGAAGCCGGGGAGGCCGACAACGGCAACAGAGAAGGCGGTGGAGTGGGGGCGCAGGGAGCTACGCGCCCGCGCCACCCGCAGCCGGAGGCACCGACAGGAGACCCCGAGGTTTACACAGAACACCCCGGCCGCTCCCCGAGTGACGCGATGAGGAGCCCCGCAGACACGGTGGCGGGGCCAGCAGAGGCAACGGCCAGCGAAGGCCACAGCCCCGTCGTGACCGCGCCAAAGGCCACAACGCAGAGCACACCCCAACGCACGAGCGAGACCGAGGGTGGGCACGGGCCAGCGAACAGTGGGACCAACGACGAGGGGCCGAGCTCCGAGGAGTACCTTGCAAGGTTCGAAGAAGCAACAAGGAGATTGGCGGCGGGCAGAGCCCCGCAGGAGGGGAAGCTCGAAGCTGAGGCCGCCGGGGACGACGAAAAGGACTCGTTGAGCTCAGAGTCAGACGAGCCCAACTCCCTATCAACAGGCCCGAGGACTGTCACAGCGGCAAGGGGCATGGGAGTAGGGGATGGACAGGGAGGGCAGGCCTTTCACGTGACACCCCCCGACACACCCCGGACTCCTGAACCCGAAACGGCGCAAGGGTCGGCGGCGAGGCCAGGCACCTCGGGGCCGGATGGCCAGGCCGGCGACCCAGGAGCGGAGCTGTTCCCTGCGAGGGGAGTTCCTGACATGGATGCAGAGGAGGGCATTGCTTTCCGGCTTGCGGGCGTGCGGAGGAAGAGAGACGCGGACTCGGCATGCGATGAGGGAGGCGAGGACGAGCCCCCAGGGCCAACCCGGGGAATAACAAAGAAGGCCAGGGGACCGAAGTACGCATGGGACGTGGTGACACCCCCGGAACTAGAGGACAGGTTCCCAATCTCGCTACACAGGAAGGCGGGGCAGGGGAGAGTGGCGGACGAGTGGGGATGGGCGGCCCTTAACTGGCTGGCAGTCGCACACGGGCGGCGGAGGGTGCCCTTCGCCCAGTTGTTCAGGATCCAGATGTGGCTAGCTTGGGAGCGCCGCAGGTCCTCGGACTTCGAGACACCCATAGACGAGCAGCTCGCACTGCGAGGGAGGTGCACAGCGGAAACACTGACGGTGGCGGCTCGCGACCTTCTGGGCATCATCCTCCTCAGGGGGAAACCGCCTCGAAAGCACCCCCCGGGGAGGTGGTCTGCCCTCCTGGGGACGTTGCAAGACGGGGAGGAGGGCCAATGGAAGTTTGCCAGGGCACACCCGAAAGGGAAGGGGATCCTGTTCATGGACACCGAGGCAGGAGAAAGCCGCCAGGACCCCGCATGGCACGAGCTCGACGCGGTCTACACGACTTTGTACGCCCAGGTCCCGCTGCCGCTAAAATGAGGCACGAGCCCCTGAACCAACGGGGGGAGCCCAATGGCCCACCCCCACCCCCAAACCTGGCGCACTCCCCTCCCCATCCCTCGACCCCAAACCCCCCCCGCTCCCTCTCCCACAAACACAAAACCCAACCCCCCCACCTCCCCACCCCCACCCTACCCCTCACTCTCCCCCGCACTCGCCCTTGTCTCTCACCCACTCCACCGCACTCTCTCTCTCTCTCTCTCTCTCTCTCTCTCTCTCTCTCTCTCGGACACCCTCTCACCCACACTGTCTCTCTCTCTCTCTCACTCACTCTCTCGCTCTCTCTCTCGTTCATTTCTTTTGCTGTTCACCCTTCCATCCCCACCCGTTTCCTTTCAGTTCTCTGTTTCTTCCCTTTCAGCCTCCTCTGTGCGGTATGCCCTTTTTTGTTTTGGTACAGGGTATGCTGTTTTCTTTTGTTTTCGTGGCCAAGAAGCCACACAAAGGTTTGCGGTTTTCTTTTGTTCACCCACAACCCCCCTCACCATGCAACCAGCAAAAACACAAACAGGCCCAAAAAAAAAAAAAAAAAAAAACAACAATGCGAGGTGGCTTGCCACCACGAATCGAAGAGGGCAGGTGGTCCGCCACCAAAGATGATTCAGCCCTGATAAAATAGAGTGAAACCTGTTTGTGTCTTTGTGGTGAACCGTTTTGCTTCGCTGGGGTGAGTAAGAGAAAAGGGGCTTGAGGACGGACGCAAGCGCGGGGCCCCAGCAACACAGAACACCGTCCTCATCCGCTTGCTTTCCGTTCGCTTCCCATTTGCTTGATTTTTATTTACTTATGGTGTTCTGTGTCCCTACCTGCCTTGTCTCTCGAGAGCCCCTTTTAAAAAAAAAAAAAAAAAAAAAAAAAAAAAAAAAAAAAAAAAAAAAAAAAAAAAAAAAAAAAAAAAAAAAAAAAAAAAAAAAAAAAAAAAAAAAAAAAAAAAAAAAAAAAAAAAAAAAAAAAAAAAAAAAAAAAAAAAAAAAAAAAAAGTATTTGAACTTCCCCTTTTGGAACTTGCTTGTCTTGCCCATTTTTCCCAGTTTGCCTCGAAGGCCCCCGTACGATTCTTCCAAAAAAAAAAAAAAAAAAAAAGTCTGAGTGACAGGTGGCGGCTTGTGGCTGAGCCGCGGCCTTTCCAGGCCCTTAGCCGACTCTCCTTTCGTTTTTCTGAGTCCCCAGTGCCGTGGGGCAGGCGCCGGTTGCAGTGTGCAACTGGTGCGGGTTCAAACCGCGCCTGTCTGTGTTCGTGGTTGTGCCGTTTTTCGTTGTGAAGAAGTGAACCCGGAGAACCCACCAGGTCAGGCACCAGGTTTCTTGTCTGGCAAACTGTACGGCCTGGTGTTTAAAAAAAAATCAAGGCTGTCTGTGCGGTTGGCTGTGACAAGTCCACTCCTGCATTTCACAAAATTTGCAGCAGGAGGGACTGAGTCACACCAATCGAAAAGACACCGGAGAATACCCGAGTGTCGGCCCACAAACGAAGTATTTGAACTTCCCCTTTTGGAACTTGCTTGTCTTGCCCATTTTTCCCAGTTTGCCTCGAAGGCCCCCGTACGATTCTTCCAAAAAAAAAAAAAAAAACACACGGACAGATTCTTAACCCGCATATTTGTATAGTAACCTGGTCTGATCATCTTGGGGTCTGACCCGCTAGAATTTTTGGGGGACAAAATCTGACTTGCCACCTCCTCGCGGTGTCCCCTGGAAACGTGTTTTTCGAAACGCGGCCAAGGCAAGCAGTACCTTTGCTGTGGGTGAAAGCCCCTTACTTCGTATCTGGCGTCCGAGCTGCGCACCTACCCTTCCCGGGCGTAAAAGATCCTGCCCCAAGCTGCCCAGCAGGAACGGGGGGGGCGGTGCAAAGAGGCACCTTCCAGGTGAGCCTTGCCAAGTTTGACTCCCTTGTGGCCCTCTCATCGTGAAGGCGGGGTAAAATCGGGATGGTTACCAATGTGCCCCCGGTTTTTTGAATTAGTTGGCCCCAGTCTGAGTGACAGGTGGCGGCTTGTGGCTGAGCCGCGGCCTTTCCAGGCCCTTAGCCGACTCTCCTTTCGTTTTTCTGAGTCCCCAGTGCCGTGGGGCAGGCGCCGGTTGCAGTGTGCAACTGGTGCGGGTTCAAACCGCGCCTGTCTGTGTTCGTGGTTGTGCCGTTTTTCGTTGTGAAGAAGTGAACCCGGAGAACCCACCAGGTCAGGCACCAGGTTTCTTGTCTGGCAAACTGTACGGCCTGGTGTTTAAAAAAAAATCAAGGCTGTCTGTGCGGTTGGCTGTGACAAGTCCACTCCTGCATTTCACAAAATTTGCAGCAGGAGGGACTGAGTCACACCAATCGAAAAGACACCGGAGAATACCCGAGTGTCGGCCCACAAACGAAGTATTTGAACTTCCCCTTTTGGAACTTGCTTGTCTTGCCCATTTTTCCCAGTTTGCCTCGAAGGCCCCCGTACGATTCTTCCAAAAAAAAAAAAAAAAAAAAAAACAAGTCCACTCCTGCATTTCACAAAATTTGCAGCAGGAGGGACTGAGTCACACCAATCGAAAAGACACCGGAGAATACCCGAGTGTCGGCCCACAAACGAAGTATTTGAACTTCCCCTTTTGGAACTTGCTTGTCTTGCCCATTTTTCCCAGTTTGCCTCGAAGGCCCCCGTACGATTCTTCCAAAAAAAAAAAAAAAAAAAAAAGTATTTGAACTTCCCCTTTTGGAACTTGCTTGTCTTGCCCATTTTTCCCAGTTTGCCTCGAAGGCCCCCGTAAGATTCTTCCAAAAAAAAAAAAAAAAAAAAAAACACACGGACAGATTCTTAACCCGCATATTTGTATAGTAACCTGGTCTGATCATCTTGGGGTCTGACCCGCTAGAATTTTTGGGGGACAAAATCTGACTTGCCACCTCCTCGCGGTGTCCCCTGGAAACGTGTTTTTCGAAACGCGGCCAAGGCAAGCAGTACCTTTGCTGTGGGTGAAAGCCCCTTACTTCGTATCTGGCGTCCGAGCTGCGCACCTACCCTTCCCGGGCGTAAAAGATCCTGCCCCAAGCTGCCCAGCAGGAACGGGGGGGGCGGTGCAAAGAGGCACCTTCCAGGTGAGCCTTGCCAAGTTTGACTCCCTTGTGGCCCTCTCATCGTGAAGGCGGGGTAAAATCGGGATGGTTACCAATGTGCCCCCGGTTTTTTGAATTAGTTGGCCCCAGTCTGAGTGACAGGTGGCGGCTTGTGGCTGAGCCGCGGCCTTTCCAGGCCCTTAGCCGACTGACGGCAGGGCCCGCAGCAGCGCCGGAGGAGCGCATTCTCTGTGTCCCTGGGGAGGGTGGCTCCCTCCTTGGGGACACGGAGGGTGCGCCGGGGCGGACGCCCCCGGAGAAGCAAGCAGCCGTCCCGGAAGACGAGGAGATGCCGGCCTCGGACGGTGCGCGGCTGACGTCGAGCCACCGAAGGCGACGCGACGGGAAGGCGAAGTCCCCCCCTCAACGGCAACACCCCCAAGCATCCGAAACAAACCCGCAGGCACCCCCCCAAAAACGAGAGCTCCCCCCCCCGAAAAACGCACCAGCATCCGAAACAAACCCGCAGGCACTCAAGAGAAAGGACCCCCCGGTGGGACTGAGCAACCCACAACTCTTGAAAAAACCGCGCCCCCCGGGGGACGACCAGCCACCACCGCCCCCCCCGAAAAAGGCTCCCTCCCCCCCAGAAATAATAATAATTGCCGCCCATCAGCCACCGCCCCGGCTGAAGCGAAAAGACCCCCCCTGCTCCATACTCCTGGGTGAGAAATACTGCCCCAAAAAAGCCCGCCCTCAGGACCCCAGCCTGAACAAGAGCGCCCAAAACACCCAGGTGCAGCAGCAACCTCACCCGAGGCACCCTCCCAGACCGTTCGCAAGCCGGTCGCTAGTGGAGGGTGTCTCCCCGAGTGAGTTGAGCGGCGTGATCGTACCCTTGCCACAGTCTGCCGGTTCAACCGGACTCGCCCAGACTGGACGATCACCAGGTACCCCAACGACCGTAGAAAAACGGAATTGGGGACCGCCAAGCCGCGCCACAGCGAGCGCAGGGGTTCCGACGCAAGATCCGGCTAGCCACCGGGCACCCCTGCGGCAGACAGCGCAAGGACTGGCCAAGTCCCGCGTGGAGGGTGGCCCCTCCATCGCGCCGCGTACACGGTGAGAACCGTGGGTAGCACCCTCTGCATCTCTCGAATCTCTGAGTTAGGTGGTTTTAGTGGGTAAGTCCCGACGGAAAAACGGACAGTCCCACACTCACAAGTTTGGTCCGGCTTGTGGTCGTGCGTCATGCATTTCCCCCCTCAGTTACCAAAAAAAAAAAAAAAAAAAAAAAAAAAAAAAAAAAAAAAGGACAGATTCTTAACCCGCACATTTGTATAGTAACCCGCGCGGCTTGACAAACCGTTTCCTCACCCGAAGGCTGGTTCTGCCCCCTTGTGGGGCGGAGAGGTTGAATATCGAAGGCTCGAAGGCAGAAGCGGCTTGACAAACCGTTTCCTTACCCGAAGGCTGGTTCTGCCCCCTTGTGGCGGAGAGGTTGAAAATCGAAGGCTCGAAGGCAGAAGCGGCTTGACAAACCGTTTCCGTTTCCGGAAGGCTGGACTCCCCGGTGGGTCTTTCTTGCTTCCCCAGTGCCGTGTGGCAGGCGCCGGTTCAATGTGAACCGGTGCGGTCAAAAACTGCGCCTGTCAGTGGTGTGGTTGTGCCTTTTGCTGTTGTGTTGAACCGAAAAAAACACGGAGAACACCGACCAGGCACCAGGTAGACGTCTGGAAACAGTACGGCGGTGCATTTTTATTCCCAGGAGACTTGCTCCCAAGAGACTTTCCTTCACTCCAAGCGCCGATTCGCAAAATGACATGGCCGCTTGGTGAAGGAACTTCTCTTTGGGTGTAAGATCTTCCCCGCGGGTGGACGCGGAGGAAGAGGGTTCTTCTCGTATCCCACGAGAAAATTGAAAAGGAACTAGCCCAACACACCCCTAGCCCCATTTGTTTCCCGTACGATGCTCCCAGTTGAAAAAAAAAAGAAATCCTAGAAGAGAAAAACGCAACAAAAACAGGAAATAGTACCAAAGGACAAGTTCCCACGGCCTAGGCAAACGACTGAGACTCGTGGCAGTGGTGTCGCACACAGGAGAGAACAATGCAGGCCACTACATAGTGCACGCGCAAAACGAGCATGCCGAGAGGGGTTGTCTGGCAAACTGTACGGCCTGGTGTTTAAAAAAAAATCAAGGCTGTCTGTGCGGTTGGCTGTGACAAGTCCACTCCTGCATTTCACAAAATTTGCAGCAGGAGGGACTGAGTCACACCAATCGAAAAGACACCGGAGAATACCCGAGTGTCGGCCCACAAACGAAGTATTTGAACTTCCCCTTTTGGAACTTGCTTGTCTTGCCCATTTTTCCCAGTTTGCCTCGAAGGCCCCCGTACGATCCTTCCAAAAAAAAAAAAAAACCGCGCCGAGGTATGAAGACATAGACACCTTTCTCTTTGCATACCAGCCGACCCTTGAGCAACCCGAGGCGCTAGGCGACACCAGGGACGCAGCGCCCCTCGGCTCGGCAAGCCAAGACATACCGGAAGCCGGGGAGGCCGACAATGGCAACAGAGAAGGCGGTGGAGTGGGGGCGCAGGGAGCTACGCGCCCGCGCCACCCGCAGCCGGAGGCACCGACAGGAGACCCCGAGGTTTACCCAGAACACCCCGGCCGCTCCCCGAGTGACGCGATGAGAAGCCCCGCAGACACGGGGGCGGGGCCAGCAGAGGCAACGGCCAGCGAACAGTGGGACCAGCGACGAGGGGCCGAGCTCCGAGGAGTACCTTGCAAGGTTCGAAGAAGCAACAAGGAGATTGGCGGCGGGCAGAGCCCCGCAGGAGGGGAAGCTCGAAGCTGAGGCCGCCGGGGACGACGAAAAGGACTCGTTGAGCTCAGAGTCAGACGAGCCCAACTCCCTATCGACAGGCCCGAGGACTGTCACAGCGGCAAGGGGCATGGGAGTAGGGGATGGACAGGGAGGGCAGGCCTTTCACGTGACACCCCCCGACACACCCCGGACTCCTGAACCCGAAACGGCGCAAGAGTCGGCGGCGAGGCCAGGCACCTCGGGGCCGGATGGCCAGGCCGGCGACCCAGGAGCGGAGCTGTTCCCTGCGAGGGGAGTTCCTGACATGGATGCAGAGGAGGGCATTGCTTTCCGGCTTGCGGGCGTGCGGAGGAAGAGAGACGCGGACTCGGCATGCGATGAGGGAGGCGAGGACGAGCCCCCAGGGCCAACCCGGGGAATGACAAAGAAGGCCAGGGGACCGAAGTACGCATGGGACGTGGTGACACCCCCGGAGCTAGAGGACAGATTCCCTATCTCGCTACACAGGAAGGCGGGGCAGGGGAGAGTGGCGGACGAGTGGGGATGGGCGGCCCTTAACTGGTTGGCAGTCGCACACGGGCGGCGGAGGGTGCCCTTCGCCCAGTTGTTCAGGATCCAGATGTGGCTAGCATGGGAGCGCCGCAGGTCCTCGGACTTCGAGACACCCATAGACGAGCAGCTCGCACTGCGAGGGAGGTGCACAGCGGAAACACTGACGGTGGCGGCTCGCGACCTTCTGGGCATCATCCTCCTCAGGGGGAAACCGCCTCGAAAGTACCCCCCGGGGAGGTGGTCTGCCCTCCTGGGGACGTTGCAAGACGGGGAGGAGGGCCAATGGAAGTATGCCAGGGCACACCCGAAAGGGAAGGGGATCCTGTTCATGGACACCGAGGCAGGAGAAAGCCGCCAGGACCCCGCATGGCACGAGCTCGACGCGGTCTACACGACTTTGTACGCCCAGGTCCCGCTGCCGCTAAAATGAGGCACGAGCCCCTGAACCAACGGGGGGAGCCCATTGGCCCACCCCCACCCCCAAACCTGGCGCACTCCCCTCCCCATCCCTCGACCCCAAACCCCCCCCGCTCCCTCTCCCACAAACACAAAACCCAACCCCCCCACCCCCCCACCCCCACCCTACCCCTCACTCTCCCCGCACTCGCCCTTGTCTCTCTCTCTCGAACACCCTCTCTCCCACACTGTCTCACACCCTCCCTCACTCACTTTCACTCTTACTGTCACTCTGTCTCTCTCACAATCTCTCTCCCCCGTTTATTTCTTTTACCGTTCATATTTCTTTTACCATTCACCCTTCCCATCCCCACCCGTTTCCTTTCAGTTCTCCGTCCCTCCCTTCCGCCCCTACCAGCAAGGTATGCCCTTTCTTGTTTGCCACAGGGTATGCTGTTTTCTTTTGTTTTCGTGGCCAAGAAGCCACTCAAAGGTTTGCGGTTTTCTCTTGTTCACCCACAACCCCCCTCACCATGCAACCAGCAAAAACACAAACAGGCCCAAAAAAAAAAAAAAAAAAGAAACAACAATGCGAGGTGGCTTGCCACCGCGAATCGAAGAGGGCAGGTGGTCCGCCACCAAAGATGATACAGCCCTGATAGAATAGAGTGAAACCTGTTTGTGTCTTTGTGGTGAACCGTTTTGCTTCGCTGGGGTGAATAAGAGAAAAGGGGCTTGAGGACGGACGCAAGCGCGGGGCCCCAGCAACACAGAACACCGTCCTCATCCGCTTGCTTCCCGTTCGCTTCCCATTTGCTTGATTTTTATTTACTTATGGTGTTCTGTGTCCCTACCTGCCTTGTCTCTCGAGAGCCCCTTAAAAAAAAAAAAAAAAAAAAAGATGAATGGCGAGGATGTCGGACGAATTTGGTGATCCGAAAAGCTGGTCTTTGAGGTTTCGCGCAAAACGAACCAAGGTATGCCCACTTGTGAGTCATTGAAGAGGTTCTGGGAGAGCTATGGGTACCCGTTTTCTCGAGTTTTTGACCGATTCATCCAAAGAAACCCTCACAGGAATTCGGAGCTCATGTGAACAGTGTTCTTTCGCCGGTCGGAACTTCGCAAGTACAAGCCCCCCCTTTTGAAAGGGAGAAGGTCTCTTATCGTGCGTTTCTTTACATGAGGGACAAGAATCTGACCTGCACCTCCTCGTGGTGTCCCTCGGAAACGTGCTCAACGCGCGGCCGACGCAGGCAGTCTTTGATATTGTTTCCCGAATTGGTTGGTCAACAATGACCGTGTGTTTGGTTGATTGGAAAAGTTCGTCTTGCGGAAACCTTCAAAGCATGCGAATTTGCAAGTCATTCAAGAGGTTCTGACAGGCCTATGGGTACTCATTTTCTTGGATCTTTGACTGATCCATCCAAAGAAGGCCTCACAGGAATTCAAAGCTGAGACAAACGACGTTCTTTCGAGGGTCGGAACTTCGGGGAACAAGCCCCCCCGAATTCGACATCAGGAGAAGGTCGCATATTGCCGTTTTTGCCGTTCCTTGAACAAGATTGCCCCTAAAGACCAGGAAGTGAAGAAGACTGGCCTCCGGAGGCCCAGGGGTTCTCGATGAGTGGTTCTGCGGGTCTCGTGTGGAAACAATCAGGGTATGCGAATTTGCGTGTCATTGAAGAGGTTGTGAGAGAGCTATGGGTACCCGTTTTCTTGCATTTCGGACCGATGCATCCAAAGAAACCCCCACAGGAATTCGAAGCTCATGCGAACAGTGTTATTTCGATGGTCAGAACTAAGGGTCTTTTTGAAAGCGAGAAGGTCTCATATCTCGTGTTTCCTTACATGGGGGACAAGAATCTGACCTGCACCTCCTCGTGGTGTCCCTCGGAAACGTGCTGAACGCGCGGCCGACGCAGGCAGTCTCTGATTATGTTTCCCCAATTGGTTGGTCAACAATGACTGTTTGTTTGGTTGATGGGAAAAGCTCAGCTTGGGGGCCCGCGTGGAAATGGTCAAAGCAAAGATGCAAATTTGCGAGTCATTGAAGGGGTTCTGGGAGAGCTATGGGTACCCGTTTTCTCGAATTCTTGACCGATTCATCCAAAGAAGCCCTCACAGGAATTCGAACCAGACGAACAACATTCTTTCGAAGGGTTCTTTAGACAAGTAAAGGGTGGAACTTCGGGGAATTAGCCCCGAATTCGACATCAGGAGAAGGTCGCGTGCGTTTTTTGATGTTCCTTCAGCAAGGTGGCCCCTATAGACCCGCCGAAGTGCAAGGGACAGCCTTGCGAAGCCCAGGTGATGTCAATGAGTGGTCTTGCAGGTCTCGTGTGGAAACAATCAGAGTATTCGGATTTGCGGGTCATTGAAGAGGTTCTGAGATACTTACGTGTACCCGTTTTCTTGTATTCTCGATCGATTCATACTAAGAAGCCCCGGGCGACAATGTCGGACGAATTTGGTGATCCGAAAAGCTGGTCTTCGAGGTTTCGCGCGAAACCAACGAAGGTATGCCCACTTGCGAGTCATTGAAGAGGTTCTGGGAGAGCTATGGGTACCCGTTTTCTCGAATTTTTGACCAGTTCATCCAAAGAATCCCTCACAGAAATTCGAAGCACAGACGAACAGTGTTCTTTCAAGGGTCGGAACTTCGGAAGTACAAGCCCCTCCCCTTGAAAAGGGGGAAGGTCTCTTATCATGCGTTTCTTACATGAGCCTGCACCTCCTCGTGGTGTCCCTTGGAAACGTGCTCAACGCGTGGCCGACGAAGGCAGTCTTTGATATTGTTTCCCGAATCGATTGGTCAAACAATGACTGTGTGTTTGGTTGATGAAAAGCTCGTCTTGCGGAAACCTTCAAAGCATGCGAATTTGCGAGTCATACAAGAGGTTCTGACGTTTTTATGACATTCCTTCTGCAATATGGCCCTGAACAGCATAGAAGGTCGGAACTTCCCCGAATTCGACATCAGGAGAAGATCGCATACGAGTGGTTTTGCGGATCTAGTATGCGGATTTGTTGGTCATTGATTGATTTCTTGATTTCGGGGCTTCCCAATTGCTTCGAAGTGATCCGAAATGAAAAGGCTCACCTCCCTGAAGTTGTGGCCTTCAAAGAAAGTTTTGGTAGTTAGTAGTGGAAGCTCCAACCTCACATGAGGGTTTCTTTCGAAGCATTTTGCAAGTTTGGGAAAAAAAAAAAAAAAAAGGAAGCCACACAGGGATAAGGCCACATAAGGCTGTTCATGCTCACTTTTCTCCATCTTTATAAAGAAATGATAAAGAAGTCCCACGAGTGCTGCGGAAAATGGCTATTGGTTGTCTCTTGTGTTTGTGCTTTGTCCCATCTTTGAAGGGTTGAAAGGAAGCTGCACTTTGCAACGCGGGAGTACCTGTCGAGCCAGTCAGCAAGATCAACCTGTGCCACTATGCCAGCATTTTGGATCAGAAGCGAGCCCCTCCATAGGCTTTGTTGGGCGTCCTTGACATCATGCTTTGGGCAACTCCTGCAGGCAGTTCCTCACAACCGGCCGAAAAAACTTTGTCTCACAACATTGTATGTGGCCAACTGTAGTGGAAACAAAACAGGGGGAAGCAAACCTTTCGAGGTCTGTGTGTTCAAAGTTCTGATGGTCCTTAATCGGTGGAAGTTTTGGGCAGATTAGAGACAGACAAAGCACATGCATAGCAACAATCTTTGGCATGGGATGTGATTCTTGAACTTTCCTCCTCAAATTTGCTATTTTTGGAAACTTTTTGAAATAGCCAGGAAAGCGAAAGCAGAAAACAGCAGCCAAAATCAGCAGCAGAGACCAGCAGCAGCTCCAAGAGGGCCCCAGCAAGACCAAGAGAATGCCTTGACAGGATTCCTTGGTTGAAGAAAGAGAATGTAGACACACAGGACTCCAACACTATCCATTTGCTTCCCGTTCTGCGCCGTTCCTTCTGGAGTCCTGTGTTTGCCCCATCTGAAATTGCAAAAGTGGGATGCCAAGCCCGAAAAAACAGAAGCCAAAGGTTTAAGGAAAAGAGGGTTGGAGTGAGAGCAGAACCAGAAATGGCAGGTCCAGGGGACCAACGTGCTGCAAACCCGACCAAACCTGGTCTGATCATCTTGGGGTCTGACCCGCTAGAATTGGATTTCGGTATGTTTTGTTTTTCCTCCTCCCCTTGGCACCCCGTTACTCCCTCCCATGGTCCGTTCTACTCCCACTCTCTCTCCCTCACTCTCTCACTCTCTCTCTTGCACCCACTCTCGCCATCTCACTCACACACTATTTTGTTTGTGTCCCTTCTGGAAAGGGGAGAAAAAAAGAGGGCTTCAATTCCCTCTCTTTATTTTTTGGTTGTCCCTCCTCTTCCTCCTCCTCCTCGCTCCCCTATTTTTCCGTTTCTTTTTATGCACGGAATGCCCTTCCTCTTATTTATATATCTCTCTTTTCCAGCCAAGGTATGCCGTGTTTTTCAGTATGTTTACCATTTCCCCCCCCACCACCTTCAAAACGCGAATACACAAACAGGCCAATACGCAAGGGAAAAAAAAAAAAGAGAACACAAAAATGCAAGGTCATGTGGGCGGCTCGCCACCACAGGACGAAAAGGGCTGGTGGTACGCCACCAAAACCAAAACAGCCCCCAGTAAAATAGAGTAAGGCGGACATGCTTGTGTATTCGTGGTGGAATTTTCCTCTTTTCCCGTTTGGTTTCCGCGCCCATGAAAATGGAACCCCCATGAGCGCGTTACGGGGTCCCAAGTGCCGGGTGGAGCGGCGTAACTAAAAAAAAAAAAGATGCTGTGAGCGTGAGGGGCCCCCGACCTGTGAAGGTGACTGTGAGTCCTGAGCCCACCCGAGGGCGTCAAGCAGCGGATCCTGGCAGCCAGTCAGCCAGGGCAGGGCGGGAGGGACAGCAGAGGGCGGCGACAGCGCCAGCCAGGAAAAGGAGTGCGGCGGTGCAGAGGGTGGTAGACCCCAAGAAAGTGAAAGAGGGCCAGGACGGACGGAACGGCCAAGGAGTCAGCGGCACAAGATGCCAACAAGGACCCCCCCTTGCCGGGGGAGGGAAACCAGGAGCGAGCGGGAGGTCAGGCAACCCCAAGTCACAGGAACAAAGCGCGCAAAAGAGCCAGGGAGCAAGTCAGCCCTTGACAGGGGTAGCTCGGAGCGCAGCATCATCATCAGTCAGCGGAAGCAAAAACAAACAAACAAACCCAGGAGCAGGAGCGGAGCAGGGAGAGATGGTTGACCTCACTCTCCCTGATGCTGTCGTGACTCGGCCTGACAAGCCCCCCTCCGGGGGAGTCACGGGGGATGGCCTCCTCAGCAGCAGTCTCTAAGGGCCCCCGGTTGTTTTAGTGGGTAGCGTTCGGCCACCATAGCTCCACGAACGTAGTCCCACACTCTCCGCTTAGTCCACGGGGGTCGTGCGTAAAGCATTTTTTCCGGGTTACAGGGGACTTTAAAATACCGGTTTATCGGTTTGACAAACCGAATAAACCGGTTTGAGTTTTTGAGGGGAAAAAAAAAAATCTTATAGACCGATTTCAAAGTTTTACCACCTTCACTGTGTAGTAGTACTATAGTAGTAATGAACGTACCTGCCTGTAATAGCGTACAAATAAGCCCTCAAAAAACAGCTTAACCTAAAAAGGGGGAAAAACGGGGAGTGGGGGGGAGTGGGGGGCTCATCATGAAGCTGGTGTTTCTTTACGTCTCCGCCTTTTTGTCATTTCTTATTGCAACCTTTTGTTCTGAAAGAAAAATGTGCTTTTCTGACCAACACAGTGCTTCTTTTTGCTTCCTTCATGTGGATCATGGAAACCGAGAGTGCCTAGAGTGCGGAAAACTCCACACAGAGTGCAGAAAGTAGCCCGCTCGTGATGCAGCACCGCATGCAAGTGTGATACACCGACCTACATAACCAAACCGGTTTTTTGGCTCAAACCGGGTTTTTGGCTCGGACCCCAAACTTTTAAAGTCCCCTGAACCGGGTTACCAAAAAAAAAAAAAAAAAAAAAAAAAAGATGCTGCCAAAATTTTGCAGTTTTCCTAAAGGAAATTGCCTAGGAAAATGGACTTTTGGAATTTTTTTTTCAGGAATTTTTTGGAATTTTTTTTTCTACAAAGGTGAAATTTTTGCTTGGAGTTTTTCATTGTGACACACGGACAGATTCTTAACCCGCATATTTGTATAGTAACCTGGTCTGATCATCTTGGGGTCTGACCCGCTAGAATTGGATGCTGCCAAAATTTTGCAGTTTTCCTAAAGGAAATTGCCTAGGAAAATGGACTTTTGGAATTTTTTTTTCAGGAATTTTTTGGAATTTTTTTTTCTACAAAGGTGAAATTTTTGCTTGGAGTTTTTCATTGTGACACACGGACAGATTCTTAACCCGCATATTTGTATAGTAACCCGCAAACCCGCACTCGGTGGCCCTGCGGGCCCCCTCGTGCATTTGATGGATTCTTAGTGCTTCGATGTGGGCCTTCTTGTCCAGGTTCGGCCTCTTGTGTGAAGAGGCCGACTCGAAAGAAAACAGGATTCAGCACACACAACGCAAACAGGAACTAGAAGAAGAAAAGAAATTCACAAGATGGTTCGGGTCGGAGTCCCCCGAGAGGGGTGGAACCCGGGACTCGGTCGAAGTTAAGTGTGGGAAGTGCCAGTATGGCCACATGGCTCAAGAGGACCTGGACATAACCATCCTCCCCGTAGGAGCTGGCTCGGTGCAGAGGTGTCTCGACGAAGCTTTCGCGTGGTCCTCGGCAGGGGCGGACTACAGATGCGAGAACTGCGGGGTCAGGGGGCAGACCCAGACTAAGCCCTCCTTTAGCCAGGCCGGCACAGCGGTGATCATTCAGCTACAAAGGGCGCGCCCTTTCGACTGCACAGACAGGAGAGCAGTGCCCACAGATACCACAATAACTTTGCCAGGCCTGGGCAGACAGCTGGAACTCACAGCGGTGGTATCGCACACAGGGGGGAACAACGCGGGCCATTACAGGGTGCACGCGTACAACGAACACGCCGAGAGGGAGCAGAGGTGGACGATTCTTGATGGTGAGCATGCCAGTTTTTCGTCCGTGCCGAGGTTCGAGGGGACGGACACCTTTCTTTTAGTATACCAGCCGGCCCCTGAGCAGCCCGAGACCTCGAAGGACACAGAGAGGAGAGATGGCACGCCGTCGACGGTGGATGGGCCCGAGCCGGCTGGCAACAGGCCCGGAGTCAAGGGGCCAAGCCCGGAGGAACTCCTCGCGAGGTTCGTGGAGGCAACGAGGAGAAGGGTGGCAGACAGAGCCTCACAAGGCAGGAGGCACGAAGCCGAGGCAGCCGGGGACATCGAAAGGGATTCACTGAGCTCGGAGTCGGGCGAGCCCAACTCCCTGTCGACAGGTCCACGGATAGCCACAAAGTCGAGGGGAACTGGATCGGAGGAGAAGGCGGACGGGCAGGCCTTTCATGAGTCCCCCCCTGATACCCCCCGGGCCCCTGTTCCGGACACCGAGCCTGAAGAAGCTGCGGCAGGGCTGGACACCTCAGAGCCTCAGAGTACGGCAGCAAGGGGGTTGACCCCAGCTAAGGGAGTGCCCGACATGGACGCAGAAGGAGGAGCAGTTTTCAACAGGCGGAGGAAAAGGAGCTCGGACCGGGGAGACACTGCTGAAGGAGAAGGCACACTCCCAAGTCGAATCCGGGGGGTACCGAAGAGAGCAAGAGGACCGGAGGGCACGTGGGAAGTCATCGACCTTACAGAGGATGAAGAAGTAGCTCCCCCCAGCACGACCGAGGAGATGGACATAGACAGAGAAGAAGGCTTGGCCTTCCGCCGTGCAAAGGCTCTGGAAGAAGAGGAAGCCCTCACCGCCCACGCAGTCGCAAAACTCGCCAAAGACCCCCATAGACACCCGGATGAGTGGCGCAGAGTCAAAGTCCCAGAGTCAGTTGGTACCCGGTTCCCAAGGAGTCTCCACACGCAGCCAGCAGAGGGCAACAGAGGAGGGGAGAGCGGATGGGCAGCCCTGAACTGGCTGGCGGATGAGTGGCAGAGAGACAGGGCGAACTTTATCGACTTGTTCCGAATCCAGACGTGGCTCTACACAACAGCCCGGGAGCACGACATCCAAGCCCTGGCAGAAAAACCGCAGGAGGAGGGGTGGTTCACGGTCAACACCCTCCGAAAAGCAGCGCGAGATTTGCTAGGTCTCGAGCTCACGGATGGAGCGGAGCTCGAGTACCAGGAAGGCACCGCCGCCATAGTAGGGCCGAAGAACCCGAGGGCCCAGTGGGTGTTGGCCAGGTTTGTCGGGGGCTCGGCCCACATCGTCAGCACGGATCGTCCACAGAGAGTGCGCAAGGTCAATTGGCCAGTGCTGACGAGGTCAGCTCATGTCCTGTGCGTGAGGGACCAAAAATGAGCCCACCAACCCCCACTGCTGGCATGCTCCCCCCCAGGCCCCCAACTACAACCCAAGAGTCATTTTCCCCCCCACCCATCACTTTCCTTTTCGGTATGTTTTGTTTTTCCTCCTCCCCTTGGCACCCCGTTACTCCCTCCCATGGTCCGTTCTACTCCCACTCTCTCTCCCTCACTCTCTCACTCTCTCTCTTGCACCCACTCTCGCCATCTCACTCACACACTATTTTGTTTGTGTCCCTTCTGGAAAGGGGAGAAAAAAAGAGGGCTTCAATTCCCTCTCTTTATTTTTTGGTTGTCCCTCCTCTTCCTCCTCCTCCTCGCTCCCCTATTTTTCCGTTTCTTTTTATGCACGGAATGCCCTTCCTCTTATTTATATATCTCTCTTTTCCAGCCAAGGTATGCCGTGTTTTTCAGTATGTTTACCATTTCCCCCCCCACCACCTTCAAAACGCGAATACACAAACAGGCCAATACGCAAGGGAAAAAAAAAAAAGAGAACACAAAAATGCAAGGTCATGTGGGCGGCTCGCCACCACAGGACGAAAAGGGCTGGTGGTACGCCACCAAAACCAAAACAGCCCCCAGTAAAATAGAGTAAGGCGGACATGCTTGTGTATTCGTGGTGGAATTTTCCTCTTTTCCCGTTTGGTTTCCGCGCCCATGAAAATGGAACCCCCATGAGCGCGTTACGGGGTCCCAAGTGCCGGGTGGAGCGGCGTAACTAAAAAAAAAAAAGATGCTGTGAGCGTGAGGGGCCCCCGACCTGTGAAGGTGACTGTGAGTCCTGAGCCCACCCGAGGGCGTCAAGCAGCGGATCCTGGCAGCCAGTCAGCCAGGGCAGGGCGGGAGGGACAGCAGAGGGCGGCGACAGCGCCAGCCAGGAAAAGGAGTGCGGCGGTGCAGAGGGTGGTAGACCCCAAGAAAGTGAAAGAGGGCCAGGACGGACGGAACGGCCAAGGAGTCAGCGGCACAAGATGCCAACAAGGACCCCCCCTTGCCGGGGGAGGGAAACCAGGAGCGAGCGGGAGGTCAGGCAACCCCAAGTCACAGGAACAAAGCGCGCAAAAGAGCCAGGGAGCAAGTCAGCCCTTGACAGGGGTAGCTCGGAGCGCAGCATCATCATCAGTCAGCGGAAGCAAAAACAAACAAACAAACCCAGGAGCAGGAGCGGAGCAGGGAGAGATGGTTGACCTCACTCTCCCTGATGCTGTCGTGACTCGGCCTGACAAGCCCCCCTCCGGGGGAGTCACGGGGGATGGCCTCCTCAGCAGCAGTCTCTAAGGGCCCCCGGTTGTTTTAGTGGGTAGCGTTCGGCCACCATAGCTCCACGAACGTAGTCCCACACTCTCCGCTTAGTCCACGGGGGTCGTGCGTAAAGCATTTTTTCCGGGTTACAGGGGACTTTAAAATACCGGTTTATCGGTTTGACAAACCGAATAAACCGGTTTGAGTTTTTGAGGGGAAAAAAAAAAATCTTATAGACCGATTTCAAAGTTTTACCACCTTCACTGTGTAGTAGTACTATAGTAGTAATGAACGTACCTGCCTGTAATAGCGTACAAATAAGCCCTCAAAAAACAGCTTAACCTAAAAAGGGGGAAAAACGGGGAGTGGGGGGGAGTGGGGGGCTCATCATGAAGCTGGTGTTTCTTTACGTCTCCGCCTTTTTGTCATTTCTTATTGCAACCTTTTGTTCTGAAAGAAAAATGTGCTTTTCTGACCAACACAGTGCTTCTTTTTGCTTCCTTCATGTGGATCATGGAAACCGAGAGTGCCTAGAGTGCGGAAAACTCCACACAGAGTGCAGAAAGTAGCCCGCTCGTGATGCAGCACCGCATGCAAGTGTGATACACCGACCTACATAACCAAACCGGTTTTTTGGCTCAAACCGGGTTTTTGGCTCGGACCCCAAACTTTTAAAGTCCCCTGAACCGGGTTACCAAAAAAAAAAAAAAAAAAAAAAAAAAGGATGCTGCCAAAATTTTGCAGTTTTCCTAAAGGAAATTGCCTAGGAAAATGGACTTTTGGAATTTTTTTTTCAGGAATTTTTTGGAATTTTTTTTTCTACAAAGGTGAAATTTTTGCTTGGAGTTTTTCATTGTGACACACGGACAGATTCTTAACCCGCATATTTGTATAGTAACCTGGTCTGATCTTCTTGGGGTCTGACCTGCGAGAATTGGGTGCTGCCAAAATTTTGCAGTTTTCCTAAAGGAATTGCCTAGGAAAATGAATTTTTGGATTTTTTTTTTCAGGAATTTTTTGGATTTTTTTTTTCGATGAAGGTGAAATTTTTGCTTGGAGTTTTTCATTGTGACAGACGGACAGATTCTTAACCCGCATATTTATATAGTAACCCGCAAACCCGCACTCGGTGGCCCTGCGGGCCCCCTCGTGCATTTGATGGATTCTTAGTGCTTCGATGTGGGCCTTCTTGTCCAGGTTCGGCCTCTTGTGTGAAGAGGCCGACTCGAAAGAAAACAGGATTCAGCACACACAACGCAAACAGGAACTAGAAGAAGAAAATAAATTCACAAGATGGTTCGGGTCGGAGTCCCCCGAGAGGGGTGGAACCCGGGACTCGGTCGAAGTTAAGTGTGGGAAGTGCCAGTATGGCCACATGGCTCAAGAGGACCTGGACATAACCATCCTCCCCGTAGGAGCTGGCTCGGTGCAGAGGTGTCTCGACGAAGCTTTCGCGTGGTCCTCGGCAGGGGCGGACTACAGATGCGAGAACTGCGGGGTCAGGGGGCAGACCCAGACTAAGCCCTCCTTTAGCCAGGCCGGCACAGCGGTGATCATTCAGCTACAAAGGGCGCGCCCTTTCGACTGCACAGACAGGAGAGCAGTGCCCACAGATACCACAATAACTTTGCCAGGCCTGGGCAGACAGCTGGAACTCACAGCGGTGGTATCGCACACAGGGGGGAACAACGCGGGCCATTACAGGGTGCACGCGTACAACGAACACGCCGAGAGGGAGCAGAGGTGGACGATTCTTGATGGTGAGCATGCCAGTTTTTCGTCCGTGCCGAGGTTCGAGGGGACGGACACCTTTCTTTTAGTATACCAGCCGGCCCCTGAGCAGCCCGAGACCTCGAAGGACACAGAGAGGAGAGATGGCACGCCGTCGACGGTGGATGGGCCCGAGCCGGCTGGCAACAGGCCCGGAGTCAAGGGGCCAAGCCCGGAGGAACTCCTCGCGAGGTTCGTGGAGGCAACGAGGAGAAGGGTGGCAGACAGAGCCTCACAAGGCAGGAGGCACGAAGCCGAGGCAGCCGGGGACATCGAAAGGGATTCCTGAGCTCGGAGTCGGGCGAGCCCAACTCCCTGTCGACAGGTCCACGGATAGCCACAAAGTCGAGGGGAACTGGATCGGAGGAGAAGGCGGACGGGCAGGCCTTTCATGAGTCCCCCCCTGATACCCCCCGG